>MCJB01032036.1:0-108351 GCA_002018475.1 Nicotiana obtusifolia | reverse complement strand
CAAGAAATTCTGTCAAAACTGCTCCACCAGCCAACTTCGATCAATCATCAAGTTCTCATAGAATATCCAAATTATGAATGGTTTAACTTTCTGGAAACTAGAATACAAGGTCTACAACTTTTATTTTTGGATCATCTCCAAATTCCTTACAAATTATGAGATATAAGCTTCCAAATTCGGTCCCGTGCAGCAGAAATTTCTGCCATGCACACTGCCTGGAAATCAACAGCATTACCAGTCAACTTTAATCTATCGTAACTTTCTGTATATATGTCCAAATGATTGATGGTTTATCATTCTGGAAACTAGATTAAAAGGGCTACAACTTTCCTGTTTTGCAATTTTTCTGATTCCTTATGGATTGCAAGATATGAGCTTCCAAACTGGACTACACGCACCAATTTTTCTGCAATTTTCTGCAATTTTTTTCATATTTTCCAAAGATGAAATAGTCCGTTTAACCACCCAAAACTCACCCGAGCCATTCGTGACCCCGTCCGGATATACCAACAAGTCCTAAAACATATTACGGGCTTAGTCGAGGCCTTAAATCACATCCAACAATGTTAAAAACACGAATCATACCCCAATTCAAACCTAATGAAACTAATAAATTCCAACTTCTACATTCGATGCCGAAACCTATCAAATCGAGTCCGATTGACCTCAAATTTTGCACACAAGTCATAAATGACATAACGGACCTATGAACTTTGTCAAAACTGGATTCCGACCCCGATATCAAAAAGTCAACCCCTCGGTCAAACTTTCCAAAAATCTTCTATTTTCCAACATTCGCCAAAATGTGTTGAATTGTCCTACGGACTTCCAATTTTAAATCCGGACATACGCCTAAGTCCGAAATAACCATACGAAGCTATAGCAACTCTAGGAATTCCATTCCGACCCTCGGATCAAAATCTCGCCTAACAACCGGAAATTGCCAAAATACTAACTCCACCAATTCAAGCCTAATTCTACACGGAACCTCCAAAACCAATTCCGATCACACTGCTAAGTCATAAATCATCTCCCGAAACTAATCGAATCGTCGGAATTCACATCCGAGCCCTCTAATTCATAAGTCAACATCCGGTTGACTTTTTACAACTTAAACCTTCTTGAAAGAGAGTAAATGTCTCATTTCTTATCAAATCTACTCCGAACGCAAACCATTCAACGTGATTACATAAAATACGGATAGCGAAGCATAATAAAGCAGAAATGGGAAAAACGGAGCAGTAACTCACGAGACGACTAGCTGGGTCGTCACAAAACTAGGATCGACTTAATTCAAAATCTAACAATTGATATCCGCTTGATAACATAATATATATCAGAAAGCTTATAATGTGGATAGAATCTATATACAAAAATCACAGAGGTTTTGAATGACATACCTTTTATATTGTGTAGAAATGATAAAATATAGCATCCAATGATGAGACCTAAGAGTCCTCAAATCAAATTTATATACATTCGCGAAAACCTAAGTAGCATCAAAAAGGCAATTTCAGCCCCATGAAGATAAAATCCCAAAGTATTAAACAAATGCAACAAACAATTTCAAATTTCAGCAATTATAAATGAAATAGTATTTTCTCTAATATGCCACAAGTAATATATTATATAGCCTTCAATTACACTACCAACTTAACTAATGATTCATAGACGAGGAGTCTTGTAACTGTAACGTGGAAGCAAAAGATGAATGCATGTGTATCGCTCTAACTTTATCCTAAATATGCAATACCTAATGATCAGCATAAGGAGTTCTGTTTAGCATAAAATTTGATACGCATCCATAATATGATAAGAGAATAATATTGTACAAATTATTCTACTGAAGTAGCATCTGTAAAAAATCATGTAAGAGCATTACCATTCCTAAAATTGTACGGGTGATTTTAGCCAGAGACAAGCAACAAAATTAGTTTAAATACCTTAAACCTATTGCAAACCTCAAATCAACAGCTAGGAAATAAAAAATTATAATATTATCACTGTCAGTATAGGATACATTATCAGGTTCTATTAATAGTTCCGACAAATAATATACACGTCCTTAAAGCAGCTATTGATTTTTTGGGTCCTAAATAACCTCACAATTGAAATTTCTAACCCAATATTCTAAATAAACTTGAGCCTGCGAATAAATAAAGAAGAATTACATGAAGAAACCAATGAAATTGCATAAGCAGCCACGTTCATATCACAGATGATGAAGAAATGTTAATATCACGAAATACTCCACCAATTGCATCGAGAAAGAGAGGGAGCATAAAAAAAGAAGAAGGAAACTTACGGGTAATCTTCAACGAGGAAATAGACAGCGTGTCCGATAGAGAAACAATATATGTCGCTTAAACCTTGGGCGGAAGGAATTGATTGCTAGGACCAATATTATTTGGCTGAAAAAAATTTGCCCTAATCATGATTTTTGGTGAGAGGAAAGAACTAAGTGATTCTAAAAGAAAATAAAATATTCTTTGGAGGGAACATATATTTAGGGGGGAAATGGAGGGAAGATCTAAAATAATATATTAGTGAAGTATATTATTAGCTGCAATTCTTTTCAGTTGCCGGTAAAAAGCTGTTTATTCCCAACAAATATTTAATTGCCGCTAACCTTAAGCTTTATTAAATGAATTACCTGCAATTAATTTACTGCCACTAAATAATTGCCGCTAAAAGTCTTTTTTGGTGTAGTGTTATGACATGACTGATGAGAAGTTTCGGGCTTTTTGTCGTTTGTGTCACGACGTATTAAAGAAGGAATTAGGGTGCTCATGTCGTTTTTCGTCAGCTTGCTCTCCGAGAAACGAGAGGACTATCTGTATACGGGTAAAATCCGGCTCATGATACACTCTGGCCTCCAACAGGGTAAAATGAGCTCGAAATATGATTGCGAAGGATCGGAATCGAAGCAAAGATTTCATCGAGTCAGAGTCCGGGGGCACATTGTTTGCCCTCGAGAATATCGGGGTCATGATTCGAGGTTGATCCAAATCCTAAAAGACTTCGGAGAACGTTGTCGGGAAGTCAAGCACGACCAACAGAAGGTCATAATATCCGCGACCGACCGGATGTCACGGCGTGGCTCTCGGCACGTATCGATGAAGAGCCAGCAATCAATTAAACAGAAGATTTTTTTTTACCTTTTATAGAGTTGTACTTAGTAGGATTCCCCTGCTATATAAAAGGGGATCTGATAACTCATTAGGGAGAAGGGAACATGCATTCCAAAGCAATATACTATTATTTTCACTGTTATTGTATGTTTTTTCGCTCGTTCATTAATAGTAGGGTGAATGTTTCAATAAGGCTGGAATCATCTTCCTCGCGTGGTTTGAGTTTACTGTATCTTTACTTATAAATTCTAACTCAATTTATCGTTTTGTATCAAATTAATCCGTATATCCTTAAAACCATTTATAAATTTAATTGTTATCCGATATTGAAGGTAAACCGTCTTTCACTTTATATACACCACAATTTTGACAAGGTACAATGTCTAAATTTTTCTTTTCATAATATAAGACGATCTAAAGAGAAAATTCTAATGAAAATCCAAGAACTTTCAAATTGTTAATAAACCTAATATGTAGAAAGTTATAACAACAACAACAACAACAACAACAACAACAACAACAACAACAACCATTCAGTAAAATTCTACAGGTAAGGGATTTGGGGAGGATAGTGCGTAAGCAAACCTTACCCCTACCACGATGGAATAGAGAGGCTGTTTCCGTTAGACCCTCGACTCAAGAAAACGAAAGAGATGAAAAAGACAATATATCAGTACGATCAACAAAATTCATAAAAATAATAACAGTATTATAAGAACCAGAAAATAGTTGAAACGCAATAACAATAACCAGTAAAGAGAAACAGAAGAATAGTGTGAACACAATTAACCACTAGTAATCCAAGACAAACCATATCAGTCTATCCTCACACCCGGGACAAAGTAGAAATATTCTCAACTATCTCCTAACCTACAACCCTAATGCTCGATCTCCACACCTTCTTATCAAGGGTCATGTCTTCGAAAAATCTGAAGCCACACCATATTTGCTTTATCACCTTTTTCCAATACTTCTTAGACCGCCCTCTATCTTTAAAATTATACAAGTAAAAGAAAAGTACTTTAATATATATGCTCAATAAGAACAAAAAAAATTAATTTTTCCAATTGTATGTAGTGCTTATTAAATAACGTTAACGATTGACTTAACTAGAAAAAAGTTATAAAAGTAAAATTAATAAAATCTTCCATTTCTACCAATAATAATATCTCAAAAAAGAATTAAATGAATTGAATATCTAATGGTCATGGAAGATAAGGAGGGAGGACTTGTCTAATTTCCTTGGGAAAGGCCAATAACTTTGGCATAGTAGGCCACGTCCCCAGTAGTGTCCCTAAAGTCATAACGTGTTTCGCTCACAGAGCGCCACCCCCCATGCAATCAAAAAAGTCCAATAGCTCCGTTTCCCCCCTATAAACCTTGCTCTTTCTTCTCTTTCTATATAAGACTGCGAGGTGTTCTTCTCCTGACTACGCAACCAAACAGTCACTAATATAATTCTGCAGAACACGTTTACCTCTTTTGAGATTTAACTATGGAGGCACAACAACGCAGTGGCCATGCTTATGAAGATGTTACTCACCCAACAGCGTTGCACTCAGGTGATGCATTTGCAAATTTCTTAAAATAGAATTTACATATTTAAAACTATATCAAAAGTATTAAAAGTTATACATAATTAAGGATTCAAAATATTTAAGGCGTATGTAAAATTGTAACAAAGAAAATTTTCTTTTATGAGACGGAGGGAATAATAATACTCTAAAATCTGTAACAATTTATCCCCAGTTAATTTTGTCTCGTGACTTGTGATATATCGCAGGGGATGAAAGACATGGTAAAAATCCAGTTCACGGCCAAGGGAAAGTAGAAGATGAAGGAGCGCAGGGAACCAAAATAGGACTACCAACAGTGTTAGACGATGACCCTAATGCACCAAAAGATCGTCCTGAGGAGAAATCTTCTTCTAATTATCAGAGCAAAGTCACTGATCCTACAGGCGCCAGTAAGTTTCTCTTTGACTGATCTCAAATTTGGTAGTTGACTAATTCCTATATCATGTCACAATCTACAAGTTTTCAGAAATTTGAAATAGAGTTTGTAAAGAAACTTTATAATATCATGTCACATAGTAATCTGCTTCGTTTGACTAGTTTATGAAAGTAATGAAACTTTAGAAATTTTAGGTTTAAAATAAGTGTTAGACATTTTGTATGACTATAATTTATTTTGTTAAGGGTCTCAGCTGATAATTCTAAGCCAAAATTATTTCTATGTACATAAAAGTGACAATTACAATTACAATTCTTTTTTAGATGGACTAAAAAGTGAATTGAGAGAGGTAGGGCGGAGGCAGGAGGGAATATGTTTTATGGAGAGTGTGCCTTTGGATTACCTAAAACTGGAATTTTTTGTTTTTTTTTTGAAATATTATGCCTGTGTAATAGATAGGGAGGAGGCGGGAACTACTCCACTAGTTCAGTCATTCGAGAAAATGAGTGTTAATGAAGGAATAAGGGCAGAGAAAGGAGCAGGGGAAGTTGGCGGTACAGAAGAAGAGGGGAAGAGTAAAGCAACTGATAAAGGAGTGTCAATGAAGAAGTACTTGGCAGAAAAATTTAAGCCCGGAGACGAAGATAAGGCGCTTTCTGAGGTGATCGCAGGCACACTCTCAAAACATAAGGATAAAACAGAGGGAACAGACGAGGAGGAGGAGGAGGCAAAGCCAACAGGGAAGGTAAAGGTATCAGAGGAAGTAACCAAACAAACAGGACCTACAGATGAACATGGGGTTGCTGCTGCGGCTACACACAGTGAAGGTTCAGGAAAGAGTATTGTAGGTAGGATTAAAGGTGTTGCTAGTTCGTGGTTTGGCAAAGGTACTGGAAAACCAGCAGCACAGACTTCTACCGTCTCAGATGGTAATTAAGTGCTTTGTATGTTTGCTACTGATCCCTCTGTTCAAAAAGCTGTTGTATATGCTGGTTGCCTCTTTCTTTGTTTGGTATTCTGCTTGTTTGAGCACGTCTAATCACATGTAATTAGATAATGAGATCTGATGTTGTTCTGAACTGGATTGGGTCTGTTATGTGTATGATGTGTCTTATCTCTTTTGTATGTTTACTTTCGTTGAATTATGTCATATCTTAAGTGAGGCTGTGTGTACATGAACGCAAGGGCGGATTTAGAAAGGAAATTATGGTCACCTGAATCCTTGGTCTTTCTATATAATTAGATATTATATTTATATATTTTTTAAAATTGGTATAATATTAATTGTCGTCGTCAATCTTCAATAAGGTTGAAGGTCCCACCTAATATATTTTTACACTTGGTTGAAGGTCCCACCTAATATATGTTTTCCTCCTTTTTTTGAATAATGCACCCATGCACTAGAAATTTTAGATCCGCCTTTTCAAAATATAAAGAATTAAACTCACAAAGAACCTTCTTTACCAGAAGGTTAAAATATAATGAATTAAACCCATAAAGAAAGCAAGGCCTGTTAATAAGGAGTATTCATATATAGTTTATATACATATAAAAAAAATTACCTTTAACCATACATTGTATACAACAACCCGTTCGGCTGACTGACTGGTTTTACAATGTAAACAATGGATAAAATTTTTTAGCTAGCAATAGAAGAAGCATCAGTGTAACTAGGAGCTCAGTGACGACATTGGCTTTCTCTTATACTATATGTCAGTTTCAGTTGTTTTAACTATCTGTACTTTTCTAGTGCACTAGTTTGATCAAATACAAACGTAGTCGATAGAGGAATCAATATCTTGTTCTTTAAGATGAATCGAATTGACAGACATAGTATTACATCACAATACACAGATGAAATCCATACAGGGCAAATTTACTTGTCTAACATCGTTGACCGAAGGAACTTACCTAAGCATAGCTCGCTTTCCCTTTCAAATACAAATCCCAATATAGGAATTCCTCAGATGAGTGAAAATTTGCAAAAAAACCTTCCAGTTATCTTTGAAGGTCTTTGCCCTACTTATGGTATGATCAGTCCTGCAGCCTATTAGAACTTTGTGTTTTTTATTGATCGAGTGTGTGAATTCGAACACAACCAAGAGATAATTAAATAAATTAAAAGGAAATAATACAACACTAGAGTTCAACTGCGTTGAAAGGAGGCTGGAGTAGGTACGTAAGCTGAGATTCAAAGCGCTCGTGACTTTATAATGTCAAAGCTCATTTCACTGGGATCCGTTGCTTGCAATTCGACTTGAATTCCATCCAATTCTCTCTTGAATCTATCCTTTGAGCTCGCATACACCATTTTCATCCTCACCTTTGACGTGTCAGGTGACCTAAAATCCATGTTAAAAATTATCAGAGAGAAGCTAATTAAGGCAGGTGATATAAATAGCTAGAAACAGGACAAAACAATGTGGGTGACATCAAAATTTAGCTAGCTAAATTTATTAATATGGTACCAAGCAATGAAGAAAATCTTGCTTTTCTGGCAATTTTCATTAGTTATGAAGTCGAAATCGAAGACAGCATAGCGGCACTCATCGGCAGGCAGAGAGTTAGTGAAATCATCATAGTTTTCCTCAGGATTTCCAAGCTTCTCCACAACCACTTGTTGGCCTTCAATCTTGAATACTATGAACCTGTAATTTCTCTTTGCTTTTAATTCCAAGAACTTCAGCTTACACTCATCCAGCACAGCCATTCCAGACGCAGCATTTGCCTGCCCAACAAAAAATTTATGACATGTACAAAAATGAAAAAAGAAAAAGAAAAAAAAGGGGTGGAACGAGAAGAATGATGGTCACTGCAGACAGGAGCGAAGCCGCATGTCTTAAAAGGGTGATTAATTGACTACCCTTCCTCGAAAAATTATACTGCGTATATAGGTAAAATATTAAATTTTAGAGGTATATAACATCTATTGAACATTCTTTGTCGAGGAATTGTTTTTACTTCTTTCAAGTTTGAACACCTTTAGAGAAATTTCTGATTTCGCTACTGACGGCAGGCATATTCCCTCATAAGTAAATTCTAAAGTAAATAAATGCATGAACCATGTGTTTATGAACAAATAAAAAATGAGCAATGCCCGTAGCATAGCGAATCCCGTGGGTTTGGCAATCCTTTAAAACCAAAAAAGGGCATGCAACTAAGCAGTTCCCTCTTTCAAGGCCAGAAATATGGCAAATGGATAACAAAAGGACTAGTCTATCTCCTCTGCTTTAATCACAGCATTCTCTTTTAGGTTATCTCCTTTCAAATTCCATTTTCATCTTCCAAGTTCCAAGATGCAGCTTTGAGAAATATCACACTGGGCATTACATATTATTATTAGAAGTTTTTCACATAGAAGATGATCAAAGCACTAGCTGGGAACATTTTAAATGCAACATCACGATCAACATCGCGAAAGCAAAACAAAACAAACATATGCTGCGTAATGTATACACAAATTGAAAGGATCTTGAAAAGGTAAAAGCTGAGAGAGGAAGAAGAATACCATGATGTCGTGCAATGAGGAAGAAAATTAATAAGGATCTCTGCAAATTGGATAGGGAAAAAGGGGAAGGAAAAAATGGAGAGGATTGAGTTGTATGTAAATGGATAGAGATCCTTGAATTCGAAAGACTGAAGACATTAGCAGCTTTATAAAACAAGAGAGGAATGCGGAGAAAAAGAGAATTTTGTGGGACAAAATAAGAGTTCAGAATTTTTTTAAAGCTTTTTAGAGGTTCAACATGTCCACGACCACTCTTCCTCATGTCTGCCGTTGAAGTTATGCTGGACATGACGCCCCTTCCTGCCCTCCAAAAATTCTATACTTATTATATTATATATTGAGTTTTATCCTTAAAGATATTTACATTGTGATGCCATTTGATTAGGCACAAAATATATAAATAAAGACTTTTCAAACTTGTGATTTTGGAATAAATATTTGTATAGTTATTAATAATTTCATTAAGCGCAAAATATAAATATTAAAATTAAATTCTTTTTAAACATTGAAAAATATTATTCTTTTTAAGACAGTTTAAAAATAAACTCATACATAAATTGGGATAAGAAAATTACTTATATAATATTAGTGAATCCAACTTCACCGGCATCACCTAGATCTAGGACAATAATCTTACCAAGAAGTCTCCCTCTCTTGGCTCTTCCCCATCCGCTACAATATTCACAGTCCCAAACCAACCCCAAAAGATGGAGAAAATTAAAAAAGAATTAGAAAATAAGCCGTTCTCGTTAATTGATGAGTATCCCGTTAGTAATAAATACAACCATTTAATTAAATGTCTCTTGTTCATTTATATAGTTAAGCTAATGTAAAATGTGATGAGGAATATAATCTCAATTTAATTAAATACAAGAATATCAAATCGAGGTAAATGAAATCAAATACTATTAGATTAGCTGTGTTAGGACTTATATGAAATTTTGTAAAGCATATTAGGACTTGTTGCTCCTAACAGGGAATAAAATTCCAGGACAAGAAGAAATAAGACTTAAGGTGTAACATGCCTCCCTTTAGAGTTTAGACCTGACATGTTGTAACGATCTGATCGGTCGTTTTGAGTATTTTAGTTCCGATCCTCTATTTATTGCCTCCTCTATGTTATATTATGGTTATGTGACTTGTCGGGGTGTTTGATTTTGATTTTGGGTGAATTTCGAAGTGAAATTGGACACATAGTCCAGAATGGAGTTTTTGACGGTCCCAATAGCACCGTATGGTGATTTTGGACTTAGGAGCGTGCTCAGATGTTGATTTGGAGGTCCGTAGGTCGTTTCGACTTGAACTGGCGAAAATTTCAAAGTTGAAGGTTTGGAAGGTTAGAAAGTTTGATCAGGAGTTGACTTTATTGATATCGGGGTCGTATTTCAATTTCGGAAGTTGGAATAGGTCCGTCATGTCATTTATGACCTGTGTGCAAAATTTGAGGTCAATCGGAGTTGGTTTGATAGGTTTCGGCATGGTAGAAGTTGGAAATCAATTAGTGTATTAGGCTTGAATTGGGGTGCGATTAGTATTTTTGATGTTGTTTGATGTGTTTTGAGGCCTCGAGTAAGTTCGTATGATGTTTTAGGATATGTTGGTATGTTTGGAATGCGTGCCGGGGGGCCTCGGGCGAGATTTGGATTGATTATGGATTGAGTTGCGCCTTGTTGAGCTACAGATTTTTCTGGTGTCAGTTTTCTTATACGCGTTCGCGAGAGAGGTCTCCCGTTCGCGAAGAGTATCTAGAAGGCACATGAAGATTGTTCTTCGCGTACGAAGATCTGGGAAAATTGAGCATCGCGTTCGCGAGGGAGCCTTCGTGTTCGCATAAGAGTAGTTTTTGGGCGGTTAAGTTTTGTGCTTAGCGAACACGAGACACTTGCCGCGTTTGCGAAGATGAATCACTTGGCAGCAATGTTAAATATCAAAATCGAGGTTTGAACCCATTTTTCATATTTTGCGCTAGAGACCTTGGATTGGGCAATTCTTGAAGAGGTTTTCATGGTGTTTCGGTTTTGGTTGTCATATATGAATCTATCATTGTTTTTACCATTTAATTAGTATTTTGCGTTGGAAAAATTGAGAAAAATTTGTGAAAGTTCATAGACTTTAATTTGGGGATTTGAAAGGTGATTTGAGGTTGGATTTGAGTAATTCTTGTATAGTTGGACTCGTTATCGAATGAGTGCTCGATTTTTGTAATTTTGGTCGGGTTCCGAGATGTGGGCTCGAGTTGACTTTTTGAGTTGACTTTTTATTTTTTCGTAAAGATCGTAACTTTATCATTCAAAATAGTTTCCTATAGCTTATATATATGGTATGAAGTTGTTTTGGCTAGATACGAGCCGTTCGTAGTTGGATAATCGAGGAAAGGCCTACTACTAGATTGAGTTAGCATGTTTTGATGTAAGTGTCTTGCCTAATTTTGTGTGGGAGAATTATCCCTTAGGTTTGGTATTGTTTTGTGATAATTGTGATGAGTGAAAGCGGTGTAAGCAAGGTGACGAGTGTGTACACGGGCTAAATGTGGAAATTGACCGGTTTTAGCTATGTAGATTCCTTTCATGCCTTAATTGAGTTACCTTAACATATTATATTCATCATCATTAGTCTATCTTCACATGCTCTACTTGTATTATTCCTTACCTGTTAAATTGTCTTTACATATTTAGTTGAAGCATTATTTTCCTCTATTCCGTATTTATCATTTAACTATTGAGTTCTTTACTTGAAGTTGTTATTCTTAGGATATCTTGTTGTTGAAAATTAGGTATTGAGTTATGAAGGCCATGATTCACATTGAGTTGAAGTTGTAAAGTTATGAAATACTATTCTTGTCGAGTTATTCACCTTCGGTTGTTATTGTTGATACTCTTGTTCACATTGTGGTTGAGCCATGGGCTAGTTATTTGTTGATTTCTTTGGCAAGTTATGATATTGGGCACTTGAGGTACGATTTTTGATACGTTGTGATATTGATACACATGCGGTGGTATAAGGTTTTGGGGTTGAAATGCATGCGGTGACATAAGGTATTCTTGATACGCGTTGCTAGTAGGGGAACTACTAGAAGTCACATGATGTGATAAGGTGGGCAAAAACGCGAGAAGCTATTTCGGGAAAAATAATTTTCAAAACTAAATGCAAGGCTCCCGCGGTGATATAAGGAAAGATTGTGAATTGTTTTGTGATTTGAGACTACGAGGCGGTACCTCGGTGGTGACTCTTGTTGATACTTTTTCATTACTTCACTTGCATTTTTGGTTGCTTTGTTTCCTTGGCATAGCATTTCATGTTTTTCTTCCATGATGAATTATTTGCCTTAGTTCGTTGTAGCTAATTTCGGTGTATTTCTTTATTGTCTCATTCCTATTGATATCGTTATTTCACTCCTTTATATTTGTCCGGGTTCTTATTTATTCCAGTAGGGCCTTGACCTGACCTCGTCACTACTCTATCGGGGTTAGGCTTGGCACTAACTGGGTACCGTTATGGTGTACTCATGCTACGCTTCTGCCCATCATTTTGTGCAGATCCAGCTACCTCCTACAAGTCCAGGCACCATTGAGGCGAGCCCAGTTTCGGAGACTTCAAGGTATACCTGCCGGCGTCCTCAGTCCTCAGACTCACCCTCATCTAGTTTATCTCATTTCTTATCTTTCTATAGATACGGATGTATAGCGATGTTCAGTACTATCTTATAGAGCTTGTGACTTATATCCACCAGATTTTGGGGAGTCATTTATGTTGAGTTGCGGAGTTTCCCTTATATTAGTTGTTGAGTTTTTGAGACTTTAATCGTTATTTCAATTATTTCTATATGAATGTTAGACTTACCAAGTCATAAAGACTAGATGCCATCACGATATCCAACAAAGAAAAATTGGGATCGTGACACATGTATTTATTATTATCCAGAGAAATACAAAATTCAACTGACTTCCGCACTATATCATTTCCATGAAGAAAACCACCAAGGCACTCATGGAATTATATACTTGATATGGTTGACCTTACTAATAAATGTCAAGCATAATTAATAGGGAAGGATAGTTTTCATCTTACCTTACACACGTCATAGAGACAGGAAGGTATTTGATTGCGAGAAGAAAGAGGTAGGTTGAATCGTAGAACTTCAAAGACTGTTGGAAGATGATGGGCTCCCAGTTATTAACCATGTGCCCGATTATTATTTTACTCCTATTAGTAGTATTACTATGGTGAAAGTCAAAATAATCCATTAGGTATTAGTTCCCGAGAGTGGCAAACAAATACTATTAACTTGTCAGGTCACAACTTATGTTACAACTAGTAAATTTATAGACATAATTAAAATTTATAATATTTTTCTTAAATTAGTTGATATAAAAGAAATAAAAATAAAATGTATATGCAGGATCCACTTGTTTGTATGAACCAGTAGCTTTAACATTTTCTTTTTGCTAATGAACAAAATACTTTATATTAAAAGCATAAGAAGTTTAGTTATTACATAACATAGGGGTAGATCGCATAACAATTTTCTCCAATATATCTTTATTGAAAGCATGTAAAACAAAGTCACGAGGAGTTTCCCAGAATATTATATTGTCTCCTTCCTTTGTTGATGGTTGCATGGAACATCCATACTTTGCTAGAGCGTCAGCCACATAGTTGTCTTCCCGATATATATGAGTTATAGCCTCTAATCCAACAACATCAAGAAAAAAACTGCAGTCATTAAGAAAATGTGAGTATTGCTGTTGTTCAAACTTAAATAAAATACATAATACCTGCAAATATGTTTCCACTATAATTGGAAAGAGATTTTTTTATAAATGAGAGTTCCAGTCCTGCTAGTAGTGCAAGCATCTCAGCATGAAGGGCGGATATTGCAGTTGCCTTTTGTGCAAAACCCAGGACCCATGAACTATTGTGGTCTCTGATGAGTCCCCCACTACCACTGATTTGGTTATTTGGATCATAAGCACCATTAATATATAGCTTGTAAAGACTCATAGGTAGTGGTGACCACATTATTGGTATTTGTAACCTAGGGTTTGAGGTTGTTGTAACCAGAGTGAGTGAAATGAATTCTGCTACTTGTAGCATAATTTTTTGTGGCATGTAGTGGTTGAAGTATGGTTGAAGAGGTTTAAGTTCCTGTTAATCCATATGTTCAAGAGGATGAAAGACAGTAGGGTGGAGTATGGAGTTTTAAAGGAGGAATTTGGTGTGTGGATGGTAGTGTCTTTGTTGCACTTATCCTTCAGCCAATTGGCAAGGTTGTGGATGTATGCGTAAGTTGAACAAAGGCCATAATGGCAGGAGTGTTTGCATGCAAAGAAGATGTGGTTTATGTCCTCCACTGTATTTGGGAAGAATTGACAAAAGTTTGATTGAAATATTTTTTTCTTGTACAGAAAATCTCCAGTAGGGAATTTGTGGTGTACAAGTAGCCACAAGAAAAACTTCAGTTTATTCAAACACTTGAAATGCCAAAGTCAAGAGTTATTTTCAAAGGTGGACGATGGAAGTTGATTGGTGATCTGAAGTAGAGCAAATAGGCTGACTTGGTAGTAAAATTGCCAAGGGATGTTTGGTTCCAGAATGATTGGTCAGTTTTGATGGTTGAGAATGGAATGTAAATGCGGTTAATTTGTTCTACTGTATCAGGATAATCTGTCCAGAAATCACGAATGGTTAGGTAGAATTGACGATACTGTCAATTGTTCCTCCATGTGGTTTAGGGGACTCTGGATCGTGTTGTGCAGAAAGTTATGATTTGGAAGTCAGTTGTCACTCTAGAGGTTGATGTTTGTTTGATCCCCTATGTTCCAAGAGAATCCTGCTTGGAAGAGGCCATTGGCTTTGGTCATACTTTTCCATATGTATGAATCAGATGGCTTGGCCTGGTATGTCCCTACTCGTCTATGCTGAACATATTTTGCTTGAAGAATTTTTACCCAGAAGGAGTTTGCACTCCTACGGAAGTGCCGTAGTAGCCTTCTAGCATTGCATGATTTTTATCAATTGTTTTATATAGTCCCAGCCCCCAAGTGATTTTGGTGTGGTTACGGTCTCCCAGTTAGCAAGGTGTACTTTTCTTTTTTCTGGAGTTGATTCCCAAAGAAAATTTTGTTGGACACGGTCTATGTGATTCCTAGTGGATGTTCGTAGTAGATTGTTTTGCATGGATTAATTAGGAATGGTGGCCAGGACTGAGTGTATGAGGGTGGTTCTTCCTTCCATGTTGAGAGATTTTGCTTTCCAGCCTGAAAGTTTGTTGTTCATTTTATCGATTATGCATTGATAATTCTTGCCTGTGACGACCATAAAACCAACTAGTCGTGATGACACCTAACCCCAAACCCTAGGTAAGCCAATTAATAATAAATCAAGTTCAATGAGATTCATTAAGAGAAGTAATGATAATACAACTGTCGTTTTATACAAAGAATTCCCAAGAACTGGTTAGTTTACAAAGCTGGAATGAAATAAATACATCATCTCTTAGAAATATACATGAACAGATTAATAATTCTAAAGCTACCAAGAACAAGAGGCAGCTATGACCGGAACGCAAGTACATCTTCAATGCCAACTCTCACTATACACAGCAACATCAACATCCAAAAATCTACACGCAAGGTGTAGAAGTGTAGCATGAGTACAACCGACCTTATGTACTCAATAAGTAACAAACCTAACCTTAAGTTGAAAGTAGTGATGAGCTGTGCAAAGATCGGAGTCCAAACACCAATAGTCAACAACAGTCCATAACAATATAAGAGAAGTGGTAAAAGAAATAACTCAGAGATGCTCAGCTCAGCTCGTCAACAATTATGGAAAAATAGTCATGCTTTTCAGGTATAACAGTAAACCCCAAATCCTTCATTGAAATCACCAAAATATGAGCGAGTTAGAAAAACTGTGATTCTTCCCAAAAACCCTTTCAACAATAAATAAGAATTTTCATTATCAGATAGCATGTGGAAGGTACTTCTCTATGCCTACATATCAGTGTGCACGTGAAATCATGAATCTTACCAAAATCGCGGAGCATGAGGAAATGCATCTCTATGCCTGTATGCCAAGTATGCATGTCAAATGCAATGCATCACAGTGATGAACTCATGTACTCACACTCTTAGAGTACTCAATCTCATTGTCTCACATTTTCCACTCATCACGCTCAATCACTCAACACACTCGGTCATTCAGCACTAAACAGGGCAGATCTAGCCCAGGGCAGATCCAGCCCTCAACATTCTCGGTCACTCAGCACTCAACTGCACTCACTGTGGGTGTGCAGACTCCAGAGGGTAGATCCATCCCGAGCGCTATAATAAGCTAATCATGGCATGAATCAATAAAGCCTACTGCGGCGTGTAGCCTGATCCCATCATGAATCAATAATACTTGTTGCGGCTTGCAGCCCGATCTCATCAATATCATTCACAATCCGCCTTTCAGGCCTCAACTCAGTCATCAATCTCTCCAGTCTCTCAGGCTCACAATGTCATGAAAATCAGCCCAAAAATGATGAGGTGATGTATTAATAAATGGCAATAGAGACTGAGATATGATATGCATATGAAGGAGTATGACTGAGTATGTAATTTCAATGTAAGCAAATAACTCAACTGCAGAAATGACCTCAGTGGGTCTCAACAGGATAAGCATATAGCCTAGACATGATTTCTAAAATGGATCACAACACAATTACTCTAGCACGTAGAAATTTCATGAGTAGAAGCAAGATTAGGTCACTACACAGTACCACAAAATCAATTAAGTCATAATTTACGCGGTGCACACCCGCACACCCGTCAGCTAGCATGTTCGTCACCTCAACACCAAACACATATCACGTAGATTCAGGGGTTCATACCCTCAGCACCAAGATTAGAAGTGTTACTTACCTCGAACAAGCCAAATCCAATACCGAGCAAGCCAAACGATACTCAAAAAATGCCATCCTGCGTGTACCGACCTCCGAACGGCTTGAAACTAGCAAAAAGCAACTCAAGTACATCAAATAATGGCTAAGGAAACAATTCCAAATGATAAAGGCCAAATCTTTAATCAAAAGCCCAAAGTCAACCAAAACGCCAAACTCGGGCCCACACCTCGGTACCTGACAAAACTTACAAAATCCGACAACACATTCGATTACAAGTCCAACCATAGTTTCACTCAAATCCGACTCCGAATCGTTGTTCAAAACTCAAAAATTCACTCTATGATACTTTAGACAAAAACTCCCAATTTCTCTTTTGAAATCCTTAATCAAATGCTAAAAGTGAATAAAGATTCATGAAATAAAATCAAAATCGAGTAGAGAACACTTACTCTAATCCATATGGTGAAAATCGCTTTAAAAATCCTCTCAATTCGAGCTCCACAGCTCCAAATATGCAAAAATGGCTGAAACCCCCGAAATGAGATTTAATAGAGTCTGCCCAGCTATTACACTTCGCGAACACGGACAATTCCATGCGTTCGCATGGAACAAATGTCACGACCCAAGCCGGAGGGCCGCGACCGGCACCGGACCCTGCTCAACGGGCGCCGGCGTACCCTTCATCTAACTTTCCTTATTACTATAAGGCTTGTCATATGCATATAATCTCGAACAATAATTATAATGAACCGAGACGTCATGCCATGATACGAACATACTTATATACATTATATGGCCCATAAGGCTACAATGCAAAACCATAAAATAAAATATATACGTTTGCCGACAAGGCAATTCAACTGTACATAAGCCAACCCATTACTTGTCTATGCATAAATTGACACTTGTCTATGAGCTTCTACAAAAACGTACATAATGTAACCTACGTCGGAACAGGGCCCCGACGTGCCCATAATGCCTACAAAAAAATGCATGCCAAGACTGTGGCAAGTCCGAAGGATGGATCTCGCCAATATCCGCTGAACTGGACAACCTACTGTAGTGGGGGAGCCTCGTCTATCTGTCAGTCCGGACCTGCAGCACGACATGCAGCGTCCACAAATAAAGGACGTCAGTACGGATAATGTACTGAGTATGTAAGACAGGAAACATAATGTAAGAACAATAATAAGCATCAGGGTAAGAGACATACAACCTGTACCATCTGAATGCCTCTGAGGGCGACTAACCATGTCATGCTTGACATGCATATGCATATACATATATTTATATCCTTTTTAAAATCATCATATACATATATACGCCTCTGTGGGCCTCATCATCATCTCATACATATGCCTCTGTGGGCCTCCTCATCATCATACCCAACTGATCAGTGGTTGCACAATAGGTGCCATACCCGGCCGACTATAGCGCGGCTCGGTAGAGTAACATAGCTGTCGACTATAGCGCGACTAAGTAGAGTAAAACATATACATATGTATAGTTGCACAATAGGTGCCATACCCGGCCGACTATAGCGCGGCTCGGTAGAGTAAAATAGATAATGCATGCTGGACTTATAAGAGTCATACTACCATGGTGAAATAATAACATCTCAATCCTCCCATAAGAGGGGAAACAATATACGTACTGCTACCTTCTAAGAGTAGAGTATCTTTGGGGTTCGTTCATTGCATTGTGTATAGTCAGAGGCGTGCAAAAGAAGGAAAAGGATAGTCTCACATACCTTGCAATACTTTGCAATCTCAAGCTATGAAACTTCCACGACTTCTTAGTCTACAATAAGAGAAAGGACACTAGCGTTATCGTTCAGGCGTCGCAACTATTATGTATCGACTGTAACCTATTTTGCAATAAAACGGACAGCACCTCCCCTATATATATGACCTCACACAAGTCAAAACAGCCACCAAACAGCCAAACAACATCAATAAGAATCATATTGAACCTCCCAAAACAGTCCACACACAAACCAATCACTTCATACGTACAATGGCCACCATAGTCGTGTCAAACGATCCGGAAATGGTATGAACAACTATCAGGCCACAACCCTAAACATATATGGTGTTTCTCCACACCCTTCCTCCTCCAAAACTCCACAAATAAGTAGTGAAACACGCAGCTTTACAGCAACACAAAACAGTCCACAAAACAGTCCGCTACAAGTGAACAACTTGAACTCACGGCTTCCGATCACCGTCCCGTGAGTTCTTACACACATAGAACGACTTACCAAGACCTAATCAGTAGAAGACATGCATAAAATAGAGCAGTAAACTCACCTTTGTTGTTAGATAACTCAGCCCTTGCTTTGGTTNCCGATCACCGTCCCGTGAGTTCTTACACACATAGAACGAATTACCAAGACTTAACAGTAGAAAACATGTATTAAATAGAGCAGTAAAATCACCTTTCTTTTTAGATAACTCAGCCCTTGCTTTGATTCCTCGAACTCTAGGGTTTACCTTCAACTAGAACTTGAAAGAGGGAAAAATCGATTAGGGTTTGTGTGGTGTTATTTTGGGGAGGGGTTGCAGGGGTTCTTTTAGGTTTTGAAGCTGTGAAATGATAATGAATTATCAGGATTTAGAAGCTTTTAAAAGCCCTCTCTTAACCGACTTGGGACTTTTAACTTTTAGCCCTTACTTTTGGCAAGTAGGTGATGCACCTACTTGTCACCTACCAGCCTGCGCAGTTCTACGGAAATGCAATTATCTCAATACTCAGAGAACGTATTGACAAACGGTTTGAAGAATTGGAAACTAGACTCATAGAAATTTAATTTGGTAGGTAGATCACCCCGTAAATCCTTGTAAATTGGGAGAAAATCGCAGAAACATTTGACCTAACGTTTAAGTAAAATTGTGAACCTAAGTTGCGACAACTTTTGTCGACTTTTGTTTCATAACTCGTTTGACTTCAAGACTTATGAAACGGATATCATATCATTCAAATACCTTAAAACATGACATTTTGGTAATGTTAAACACCTCTCGATTTTCCCAAAAACGCGAGTTACAACTTCCTTAACTCGTTTATCCTCTAATACTTGTTAACCGCCCTTATATACCTTTGCATCGTTTAGGACCAATATGACTAAACTCTTATTGTCTCAAAGGTAATTCCCTTCTCAAACCAAGGTAGACTATCTTACGGTGTAATCTAACACGTACAAATATGGGTTATAACACAAATGCTCACCAGCTGAAATTCCTCTTTCGTGAACGCAGCACAACAAACACAAACGCATGGGTCAAATCTCCTAGAGCTACGCGATCGCGTTTCATACTTGGCGATCGCGAAGAACAAACGCCTGACATCCTTATACCCTACTTCCTTCTACGCGAACGCGTCTCTTTACTCGCGAACGCACTGAACAAATGCCTCAACTTTCGCGAACGCGTCTCTGCACTCGCGAACGCAAAGAACAATCTTCACCAGCCATCAAATAAATCTACGCGATTGCGATTTGTTCTCTGCGATCGCGAATAAGAAAACCAGATGCTCAGCAGAACCATCAATGCCAAAATGAAGGAAAATGATCCGAATTAAATCTGAAACACGCCCGAATCCCTCGGACACCGTCCGAATATTCCAACAAGTCCCATAACATAACACGGACCTACTCGAGGTCTCAAATCATGCATAACAACATCGAAACGACGGATCGCACCTCAAATCAAACTTAATGAACTTTTGAACTTTCAACTTTCAAAATTCACGCTGAAACATATCAAATTAACTCAGAATGAACTCAAATTTTACACACAAGTCCTAAATGACATAACAAAGCTATTCCAATTCCTGAAACCAAAATCCGAATCCGATATCCTCAAAGTCCACTCTCAGTCAAACTTATGAGCTTTTCAAACCTTCAAATTTCTAACTTTCGCCGATTAGCACCGAACCCTTCTAGAAATATCCAAGTGCAAATCCGGGCATACACTCGAGTCCAAAATCACCATCTGGACCTAATGGAACTATCAAAACTCTAGTCCGAAGTCAAATATTAAAATGTCAAACTTGGTCAACTCTTCTAACTCTAAGGCCTCAATCATGAAATTTATTCTTCCATATCAATTCCGAATAACCTGAAAACTAAAAGCGATGATTCACACAAGTCATAATACATCATACGATGCTGCTCAAGACTTAAAATAGTTGAACAGAATGCATATGCTCAAAACGATCGGCTGGCTCATTACATTCTCCCCTACTTAAATATACGTTTGTCCTCGAACGTGCCAAGAGTCATTCCAAAGCCGTCAAATCACTGTGCCACCTTACCATGCACATACCCGGTGGTAATCCCACGTCACCTTATTCCATATAGGCCCGACAACATAACATAACTGAAGATCATTACTTCAACCTTAGCTTGTAAATCTTAGAATCGAATTTCCAACATCCTGAATTTCCTATAAGACCTGAATCTCGCACCTACACACTATATAAGTCTGAACAAGCTGTATCAAGTCATATCCACAACCCAAGTTGTAATCACATAATGTACCACATAACTCCATTACTCATAGCAATAACTTTCGACCGCAATAGCTGCTCGATAACCAATCCGACATCGGTAACAAACCTCATATCAACTAAAATCTTGTTCTGAACCTTCCTACACTAATCAACAAGTCCTGGAGCTCCCCCTCCTATGACAAGAACTATAACCAATTTCTAAGCCGACTTCCGACATTATCCTCCTAAACATATCGTAATCAAATCCGATATTAATCACTTCAGGCTCAAAGACTTCACTTCATCATATACAAGCTACTCTATTGACATGCCGCACCAATACTATCCAGAGATACAAACCGTGCAATCCGTGCACCAATACGCAACAATTCAAATGCACTTAAAAATGAAAGTGACTCAAATGAGAGAACTATTCCGCAAGCTTAACAAGTACCACCACCCCGCAATGCTTAGAACCCATCACACGGTAGAACCAAAACATAAGAATCTAAAAAAAAGGATCATATCCTGTCATAATCCCGCTGCAATACGTGACCCATCCAAACACCGATCCATATGAAATACCTCGAGCCCTAATGCTCAAAATCAACAACCATAATCAATTCGACACCAAGTACACAAGTGCATGACCATAACCATCGAGAAGCAAATAACACCATCTACCATAACCTAGAATGACCATAACTAAGGCGCAATCAATTATTCAAGACCCTAATTACCGTTTCGCTCGAATTATGCTACAAGGCCCAACAGAACCGCATCATGTGTACATATAACTAATAAATCACAACCCCTTGTAGTATAGAAGAGTTACACACATAACATACCAGAAAACGAACAAGATCAACTTTAACCGAATAACACACCCTCCCGGTGTAGAATATACATCCTCATTGGGCCTACCAGTGAGCCCCCAAATCATCTACGGTCATCCCTAAATGGATAATTGGCCCTTTAAAAGCCCACAATGACCTAACCATTACACATACTATCATCTGTCTAGCTTTGGCCACATCTTCACAGTTTGCAACCCCAAAACAATCTACTTCTGTGAACTCCCAGTCTCCAAATTCATATAACACATGAATCACCATAGCTGATCCCAACTCCAACACTCGAATGTCTAACACATCTCTCATACACGATCATCCCATGAGGAATACTTCTATAATTCATCTGTGCCACATAGCAAAATTTGAATATCAACAGTCAATCAACTAGGTGAATACCGCAATACTAATGAAGCATTTGTAAGTCAAAACTCAGCGCGCCTTCTGAGATATGAACCCTTCTCAGGAAATACCAAATACCAAGTAGTTATAACATTCATCTAAACATCGAAGATCGTCCATGCTGTCTAAGAATTTATGGCCTTCCCTTCAAAACTAAATTGTGACCTTGCACACGCAAATCTCAACGCCACACACACACTGCATCTATCACGCCATCATATGAAAAGTTTGAAAATCTCATAATCAACTCTGAGCCACAAGCAGAATACATACTCGGTCAGTCAGAAATCTTTCATTTGATCTCACCCAGGAGAAAATCACAATAGGTAACATGCTCCCCGTGCCAATAGGAAATATCAACCTCAAACCGTGGTAAAAACCATAAAAATCTCTCTGAAACCCATTTGCACATAACCAAACCATTAGAAATGAATATCTCTAACTCAACCAAGCCACGCAGGTTGCCAAATACAAGAGTATTAACACTAAACACCTATAGATACTCACCACTTCATAAGTACCCAAAGAACCGATCATATGCATTACCATGCTGATCCAATCTACTACCAAGTTGTCCTATTTCTCCGAGTTCCTTCCGAATTACCCTAAAGGTGACACTTCTCCTTGCCAGAACATCACGATTCTTACCTAAAGCTCACACAAGAGATCCTAGCATAAGACAACACCAGCCTAAGGCCCATAAGCCGTTGTATTCCCTCTTAAGCACCCCAAAAGTACCAAAATCGAGACACCCACTCCGAAAAGACCTTCTATGAATAAAAAATAGTTTCCTACACCTTTCTGATACTGAAATGTAGAATCCATAATGATAAAAAAAATACCGCGAGTCGCGACACCATCCAATGTAAATCTGAAATTCTAGCCATATACAAATCCACAAAATTCTCAATTGCTACATATAAATCTTGAATCCATTAGAACCTTCTCGAGAGTCATCCACTCTGCTCAAATCTTAATTGCACCGACCAAATGGGCCCGAACGACCTGTACCCTATTAGCACGACAATACCTAAAGAAGTAATCCACACCTTTAAGCAACCACGAAATTTCCTACCCTATGCGCACTACATCCTTCACGAATAACAACTCAATCATCCCATGATTCCCATATACCCATAAAGTGTAACATAACCCGTATCTAGAAATTCCTTTACTCAAGTCCTCCTTGATCTCAACCTCCGGAAGTCACAACTGATTCACAAGTATGCCTCAAACCGAAATCAGTACAACATAACTATACAATCAAACCGTCGATAGCAGACTCCCCGACTTGGCTCAAAGCCATTTAACAAAACACTCGATAACTCATAAAACCCATACTCTATTACTGCCATAATCCCGCACCGAAATTCAACTCAATCCTTCATAAGCTCATGTAACACAAACCATCTAATACCTCAAATCATCTGTAAATCTCGCATTCATCCTCGTGCAACCATCCAAACTCAAATTGCACAGATATAACCCACCGATAGGAAAGAAAGCCTCCACACAACATAATAAGGATCACACATCCGTAGATTACCCCGCAGGTGATAACCCACCTACTTAGTCTTAAACTGACATCTCTCTATACCATTTCACAACCACAACTAATACGTAGTCCCTTAATCTTCCCGAGTCTAAACTCATCAACAAGACATGAAAATCTACTTCGTTTCGCAAATAAACAACATGAAAGATTCCGCATTACGATCATAACTTGAGACAATACAACATATTAAGGCAGAAATCAAGCACCTAATAGTCCTTTTTACATCTCAAGACAACTAATCTCGTCACATTTAAACCATCTGAACACATCCCGCAGTCACATCATACTTTATCATATAGCCATCCAACCATTCACCGTGCGATAAATTCCACTTATAGGGACACTACCGGACATATAAGTCCAAAGTATATACTCACACAACTGAAATCCCCGTGCTTAAGCTACAGTCAAAACCTGGCCTCAAGTCCTCCAAACTGGCCTATCATCACCACACAAAAATCACGTCTCGCACCTCATCAATGGAATCACAAGCCGTCGATGCACAGTTGATACCGAGCGCTCACAAACGCATACGAGTGAGTGGAAGGAAATCAAAGAGATATACTTCAAGTTGAATCAATGCCGCACGATAAGGAAAGAAGGATGGAAGTTTATCTTAAATGCCATGTAACCTCTTGAAGATAGGCATGGACGTCATCATACTGATCCGTAAGACTCTACTAGATACTTGCTCATGACTTGTAGAGCCTATGAACCTAGAGCTCTGATACCAACTTGTTACGACCCAAAATCCAACTAGTCGTGATGGCACCTAACCCTAACCCGTTAAGTAAGCCAATTAACAATAAACAAATTCCAATGAGATTCATTAAGAGAAGTAATGATAATACAACTGTGCTTTTATACAAAGAATTCCCAAGGACTAGTTAGTTTACAAAGCTGGAATGAAATAAACACATCATCTCTTTAAAATATATATGAATAGATTAATAATTCTAAAACTACCAAGAACAAGAGGCAGCTATGACCGGAACGCAGGTACATCTTCAATACCATCTCCCGCCATACACATCAACATCAACATCCAAAAATCTGCACCCAAGGTGCAGAAGTGTGGTATGCGTACAACCGACCACATGTACTCAATAAGTAACAAATTTAACCTTAGGTTGAAAGTAATTACGAGTTGGGACAAAGGTCAGAGTCCAACACCAATAGCTAACAACAGTTCATAACAACATAATAAAAGTGGTAAAAGAAATAACTTTGAGATGTGATGCTCAGTCGTTGACAGTTCCGGAAAAATTGTCATGCTTTTCAGGTATAACAGTAAAATCCAAATCCTTCACCGAAATCACCAAAATATGAGTGAGTCAAAAAAACTGTGATTTTTCCCAAAATACCTTTCAACAATAAATAAGATGTTTCATTATCAGATAGCATGAGGAAGGTAGTTATCTATGCCTATATATTAGTGTGCACGTGAATGTCACCAAAATTGCGTAGCATGAGGAAATGCATCTCTATGCCTGTATGTCAAGTATGCTTGTCAAATGCAATGCATCACAGTGATGAACTCATGTAGTCACACTTTTAGAGTACTCAATCTCACTGTCTTACACTTTCCACTCATCACGCTCAATCACTCAACACATCAGTCACTCAGCACTGAACAGGGTAGATCCAGCCCAGAGCAGAATCAGCCCTCAACACTCTCAGTCACTCAGCACTGTACAGGGTAGATCCAGCCCAGAGTAGATCCAGCCCAAACGAATCAATAGCAACTGCGCTCACTGTGGGTGCGGGCTCCGAAGGGGAAAATCCAGCCCAAGCGCTATAATAAGCAATCATGGCATGAATCAATAAAGCCTGCTGCGGCGTGTAGCCCGATCCCATCATAAATCAATAATACCTTCTACCGCGTGCAGCCCATCCCATCAATATCACTCACAATTCGGCTCTCAGGCCTCAACTTAGTCATCAATCTCTCTAGTCTCTCAGGCTCACAATGTCATGAAAATGAGCCCAAAAATGATGATATGATGTATCAATAAATGGAAACAGAGACTAAGATATGATATGCAAATGAATGAGTAAGACCGAGTATGTAATTACAATGTAATCAAATAACTCAACAGTAGAAATAACCTCAGTGGGTCTCAACATGATAAGCATATAGCCTAGACATAGTTTCTAACATGGATCACAGCTCAATTATTCTAGCACATAGAAGTTTCATGAATAGAAACAAGATTAGGTCACTACACAGTATCACAGAATCAATCGAGTCATAATTCACACAGTGCACGGTACATGCACATACGCCCATCACCTAGCATGTGCTTAACCTCAACACCAACACATATCACGTAGATTCAGGGGTTCATACCCTCAGCACCAAGATTAGAAGTGTTACTTACCTCGAACAAGCCAAATCCAATACCGAGCCAAAACGATTCTCCAAAAATGCCATCGACCTCCAAATGGCTCGAAACTAGCCAAAAGCAACTCGAATACATCAAATAATGCCTATGGAAACAATTCCAAATGATAAAGGTCATCTTTAATCAAAAGTCCAAAGTCAACAAAAAAGTCAAACCCGGGTTCACTAAAATCCGACTCCAAATCGAGTTCAAAACTCAAAAATTCACTCTATGAAACTTTAGACAAAAACCCTCAATTTCTCTCTTGAAATCCTTAATCAAATGCCAAAAATGAAGATAGTTCATGAAATAATATCAAAACCGAGTAGAGAATACTTAACCCAATCCATATGGTAAAAATCATTTCAAAAATCGTCCCAATCCGAGCTCCACAGCTCCAAATATGCAAAAATGGCTGAAACCCCCGAAATGGGATTTAATAGAGTCTGCCTGCTATTACACTTTGCGAATGCAGACAATTCCACATGTTTGCATAGAGTAAATGCTCACCAGCTGAAATTCCTCTTTCGCGAACGCAGCACAATAGATGCGAACGCGTGGATCAAATCTCCTAGAGCTACGCGATCTCGTTCCACACTTGGCGATCATGAAGAACAAACACCTGAAATCCTCAAGCTCTCCTTCCTTCTATGTGAATGTGTCGCTAGACTCACGAACGCACTGAACAAATGCCACAACTTCCAAGAACATGTCTCTGGACTCACGAACGCGAAGAACAATATTCCCCAGCCATCAAACAACTCTACACAATCACGATCCGTACTCCATGATCGCGAACAAGAAGACCAGATGCTCAGCAGAACCAGCAATGCCAAAATGAAGGAAAATGATCCGAATTAACTCCGAAACATGCCCGAGTCCCTCGGGACCCCGTCCGAACATTCCAACAAGTCCCATAACATAACACGGACCTAATCAAGGCCTCAAATCACACAAAACAACATTGAAATGATGAATCGTACCTCAAATCAAACTTAATGAACTTTTAAACTTTCAACTTCCAAAATTCACGTCAAAACATATCAAATCAACTCGGACTGAGCTCAAATTTTGCATAATAGTCCCAAAAGACATAACAAAGCTATTCCAATTCTGGAATCTCAATCTGAATCCGATATCCTCAAAGTCAACTCTCGGTCAAACTTATGAGCTTTTTAAACCTTCAAATTTTCAACTTTTGCCAATTAGGGTCGAACCCTTCTAGAAATATCCAAATGCGTATCTGGCCATACACCCGAGTCCAAAATCACCATCCGGACCTAGAGGAACCATTAAAACTCCAGTCTGAGGTCGAATGCTAAAAAGTCAAACTTGGTCAACTCCTCCAACTATAAAGCTTCAATCATGAAATTCATTCTTCCAAATCAATTCTGAATAACTTGAAAACCAAAACCAACGATTGATATAAGTCATAATACATCATACGATGCTGCTCAAGACTTCAAATAGCTTAACAGAATACATATGCTAAAAACGACCGACTGGGTCATTACATTGCCTTTGGGGAAGTGGTTTGTTATGTGAAAGCCAAGGTATTTACAGAAATTAGTGGACTAGCAGATGTTTAGAGTACTAATTAAACAATCTTGTGTGGTGATGGGAACATTTTTGGAGAAGAATACTTTAGATTTGGAGAAGTTAATTTTTTGCCCTGACTGGAGGTACAGTGAATTGAATATATTTATAATAGTACTGCGTTATGTAGGTCAGCACGTGAGAAAAATATAAGGTCATCCGCAAAAAGCAGGCGTGAGACAGGTGGTCCAGGTATGCTAATCTTAACTGGCGTCCAGTCACCGTTGATTGTTGCTTGGTCAATTTGGTGATATAATGGCTATATACATTGAAGATTTAGGGAGAGAGGGGATCTACTTCGTGTATTCCTCTCGATGGTTCAAAGAATTTTGTGGGTTTTTCATTTATCGTGGTAGAAATGGAGCAGGAGAAGGAGATACAATTCATGATTAGGTTAATAAGGTTGGTGGGGAAGCCTAAGTTGTGTAGTGATTTGTGGATGAAGGACCATTCAAGTCTGTCAAATGCTTTTTCTAGGTCTAGTTTAAGCATCATGTTGCCCATGATTCCTGATATGCGTTTGAAAGAGTGAATTGCTTCTTGCACTATGATTGCGTTATCAATAACCCTTCTGTCCGGAAGGAAACTGCAGTGATTAGGACCAATTAGGTGTTTGAGGAATGGACGAATCCTTTTAACAATAATCTTAGTTATGATTTTATAAACCGTGTTACAGAGGCTTAATGGTCTATATTGAGATATGTGCTCAAGAATCTTAACTTTTAGGATGAGCGCGATAAATGTGGTATTTATCTCACTTGGGACAGTTAATGATTCAAAAGCATCTTTGCAGATTTGAGTTTTACAACGCACCTAGTGGAATTTCAGTGTTTTTGAAAGAAAATTAGATGTAGACCATCCGGCCTCGGGGCATTAAGAGGTTTGAAGAACTTAATTGCCTAATTTATTTCTATTTCAAAAATGGGCCTGGATAGTTGGGCCTTATCCTCTTTTGATAGAACGTACTCATAGAGTTCATGGTTTGTATTGTTACTATACGTAAGCTCGATTGAGTAAATAACATTGTAGTGGTTTAGGATAATTTAACTAATTTCTTTGTGACCATTGGTCCAGTTACCTACATAATCATTTAAGCCTAGTATCCTATTACGTCTTCTCCGTTAGACAGTAGAAGTATGGAAGAACTTAGTGTTTGCGTCGCCCTCATTTAGCCATTGCACTCGAGATTTTAGCTTCAAAAAATCTTGTTCATTCTTCAAGACTACATTATATTGGACACGTAGGTTATTTTCAAGGTTTTAGTGAAAGTATGATTTGGTGGAATTATCCATTTTTTGAAGACCTGCTAGTCTTGCTAGTAGGACTTTCATTGTGTGGAATATAGTGCCAAAAGTAGACTAGTTCCATTCCCTGACGTGGGTTGTAAAATTTTTTAGAGCGGTATGGTATATGGAGGAATGGTTCCAGTGGTGGTTAACAATTTTGTTAAAATTCGGATGGCTAAACGACAAAGTTTCCAGCCTAAATAAATTGTTAGATCTGGCTATTTTTGAAAGGGATAACAAAAGTGG
Source organism: Nicotiana obtusifolia (assembly GCA_002018475.1). Taxonomy (NCBI): domain Eukaryota; kingdom Viridiplantae; phylum Streptophyta; class Magnoliopsida; order Solanales; family Solanaceae; genus Nicotiana; species Nicotiana obtusifolia. The sequence continues at coordinate 79,060 of MCJB01032036.1, read as the reverse complement.
ACAATGGTTTGAATAGGTTCAAAAAAGGTGTGTGACAGTGAAGTCGGGATGTAGACTAAGCCAAGATGGGTTTGCATAGAAGCGGTCTAATCTTTCTTGAATTAAGTTGCTTCTAATACGCCTTAGGTTTAGGCAGGGGAATATGGAACCTGTAAAGCCCAGATCAGCCATGTTGATATTTTGGAGGCAAGTTAGTAGTGCATTGGCATGGTTATCATTTATAGAGTTTCCACCGAAATTATCAGCGGCAAAAGTAATTTCATTAAAGTCGGCACAAAGGATCCAAGGTAGTGCATAGGATGCAAAAGGCTGCTCTAAATTGTCCCAATATTTTTCTATTATTAAACCTAGTACTAGCATAAACCATTGAAAGAATCCAGGGTTGGCTTGATGGACATACCTGGACATTTTCATGTATCTCCAGATTGGTGACAACAATGGGGTCCACCTGAGCAATTTCATGTTTCCTCCATAACATAATCATTCTACCCAAATAGCCAATAGCATATACATGTAGCATGTTAGTGAACCCAAACTCCAGCATTAGTGCCTCGTGGGCTGGCTCCTTCCTTTTTATCTGAGTGAGACAGACCATAGTTGGGTTGTTCCATGAGAGGACTACTATGAGGTTCCTCCAAAAATCAGCTCCATTGGCTCCCCTACAGTTCCATAAGAGTATCTTCATTAAAGGACTGCTTTGTGTTGATCTCTCGGGGATCCCTCGTGGGGTTCAGAGCAAGAGATAGCTACTGGTAGTTGGGGTCTTTTGGTGGTGGTTCTTGCTCCCTCATAGTTGAAACCATTACAATGGAGTAAGATAATGGATCTATGGGGTAGATCCTCATGTTTATACCTATCTTCATAACCAGCGGTGGAACACTGACGAAGAATTTTCTTTTTGAGTTTTGGGGCAGGGTGAGGGTTAGAGGCTCCATTATTGTGATGTTTTGGAGAACTTCATCGAGGATGCTTGCCTAAAAGGGGCCTATGTCCGTTGTCCCCTATTGGGGTGGTGGTGTTTCCAAGCATTGTAACTCCTCTAGGAGAAACTGTGATAAGAGTGGTACAACCTGTTCTTCCTCCTGTGGTTCTGGCGAAGCGTGCTGGGGAACTGTAGTTGGTGATCAGCTCCGTGAGTTAAATGGTGGTGTGTATTCCATCGCGGAGGTAGGTCAGTTGCATGTTGGGTGGTAGCCGCTGCTTGCATGTCCAAAATATGGTTGTTGAGTTCCAGGGAAATAATTTCTTGGACTTGCAGTAGTTTGTGCGCATGTTGCATCCTCATGTTGGAATGCAGTCCTTAGGAGACATTGTGTGACAGGGTGGTCGTGTTCTCCATCAACACTGTCAGTTGTTGTATCATGAAGTCGTAGTTCTAGTGTCGTGTGCGGTTTTGAGATAGGGCTTCCTCATCTGGCTGTGGTAGTGGTGCTTGAAGTGTTTTGTTGTAGTACTGCTGGTGGTATAGGCGGAGATTCTTTTCGTAGGCTAGTGAAACTGGTAGGGATTGTAATATCCACTAAAGGGTAGTTGTACCCCATCGAAACAAATGGGGCTTGAAGGTAAAAAGTTTCAGTGGCAGATTGAATTTAAGCGTCTTTTGTACTGGGAGATGATGAGTTGGGAAGGGGGTCTGCTGGTAACGAGCATCATTCCTTAAATTTCTCTTGCTGGGTTCCCCGTAGCTCCGGCGTGCGTTGTTTCTCAGAGGTGGTTGAGACATTTTTCTGGTTAGGTATTTGAGAGATTTATGCTTTGGGTTGTGGAGTGAGGTTGTTTGAAGTAGTGGTGATATAGTGGAGGTGGGATGCATGTGTGAGTATAGGCAGTGATAGGGGGTCATCATTTTGATGTTGGTTGATGGGATTTGACCTGCCGGCGTTTGAGTGCTCTGAATCCAAATAGGACAGAGGTAGATTTGGAGTTGCAGGCACCTATTGTGCATTTAATGCACTGATAGTGGTGATCATTGGTACCCTATTTGGGGTGTGGGGAGTAGTTAATACTGAGGGTTTGATTATTTGGGTAGATATATCTGGGTTGGATATATTTGAAGTTGTTTCTTCATTAATAATCGATGGGGTTGCGTATACTTTTTGGATAAAATTTTTGGTGAAACATTTGTTTTATTAGATATATTTATTAGGATATTTATTTCAGGTGGTTTAGTAATAGTAGTGGGGTTATTTGAAAATTGTTTGTTGGAACGATTGTTTTTGGATTGTAGGGGGACAGTAGTGATTGGATTGTTTGGGGGTGTAGGTGTGCGGGTAGGGATTACTTGATTTCGTATTGACAAAAGTGTGGTATATGGTAGTGTCAGATGTTAGTGGGTCTAAGAGGACAGAGAAGGGGTTGCATATGGGGATAAGAGATGTGGTCGGTACTTTTGTGGTGTTTTTGCCACATTTTTTTGATGAGTCGTCAGCCGCCATATCAGAGGCCGTCGTGGATCCTTTAGCTACAGGTGTATTTGCTCATTTTGTGGTGGTGTAGATTCCACCTGGCTATTTGGATTTGAGTGATGTGGCTTGAAATTAGCGGGAGAGATTAATTGAGTGTTATGGATAATGTTTAATGTTTTTGGGGACTGGGGTTGATTAGTCGCGCCGCTTAGTCGTGTTGGTCCTGCAGATGTGGTTTCTACTCCGATGGTGTTTTTTAACCCATCTTGTTTGACGGTAGATGTCACGACCCAAAAACTCAACGCATGCGTCGTGATGGCACCTAATCTCTAAGACTAGGTGAGCCAATTACTAACAACGATTTAGCCAGTTTTAGCAATGATAATTTGAAACATAGTTTAATATAAATGTCGAAACAAAAGCGTAACAAGCCTGCGTGACAATAATCATAACAATCTCCCAAGGCTGGTAATACAGAGTCACGAACTCAGCTAAGTACATGGAAAGATCCCAAAGATCGAAATACAATATTGTTCAAAAGACAAGCTAACAGTACAATATAAGGAAAGGACTCCAAGGGATTGCGGCGACCAAGCAGCTCTACCTTGAATCCTCGCGATCAATAAGCTAACTCTGCCCGGGTCCGATATCTCCAATACCTGACTCTACACAAACATGTACAGAAGTGTAGTATGAGTACACCATGGTGGTTACCCAGTAAGTATCAAGACTAACCTCGGTGGAGTAGTGACGAGGTACAAGTCAAGACACTCACTAGACAAAATAACATGTGCAATATAGAAGTATAAAGCCAATAATAGAAAGCAGAAATCAGTAAATGGCAACAAAATCAACATGTGACATAAACAGTATAACAATAAGAACTCCGTGAAGTATCATTGAAACCAATTAAGGAACGCAAAGGACAACCAATTAATTAAGCCGTTCTAACACAAGCTTCACAACGAAATCACTCCGTGATACCTCATTTCATAGTCACAACGGGTCTCAACCCACCATCGTATACTCATGACACCTTGTGCCCACATCTCAAATCGCAACCGCACAGACATCTCACGTGTTAATATCTCAGTCCGCGTGCTATGATCACAGGCTCACATTCACAATCTGTCCGTTGTGGTCACAGGATCACAATCACAATCTGTCCGGCGTAGTCACAGGCTTACAAGCACAATCCGCCCGGCATGATCACAGGCTCAGCATCACAATCTACCCCGCATGGTCACAGGCTCACAATCACAATCCGCCCGGCATGGTCACTGGCTCACAATCACAATCCGTCCGGCATGGTCACAGGCTCAGTAGCAATATGAAAACAGATAATACAAGAACACATGGGCATGATTAATATGTCAAGTTTCAAACTCTTGAGCTAGTATAAGTGGCATGCAACGGTGTATGCTTGTACGAGTGTACTACTGCAGCCCAAGACAACAAGTAATATCAAAGACAACGAGTAGCTCATCGAAACAACAAAACAAGTCACGTAAGGTGTATGACATACACAAAGGAAAACACATCATAGCATGAAAATCACCAACACAATGCCCCTAAGCCATCACACATCATACCTGACATTGCCACCCATATCACTCCGCCTTGACAATATCATTAGCCACCCGTATTACTCCGTACATTAGCCACCCTTATCGCTCCGCCAGGACAATAACACAATAGCCACTAGTATTACTCCGTCCATTCAACAACAGTGAGATGCCACCCTATGTCCCGCATAACAACAATGGTAGAACGTCGCCCTTATACTCCGCATAATAAGCAACCAAACCACACAATAATTCACATGTGCTAATATCACAACAACATGACATATCAACTCGTATCACAAGTGCCCATATGCCACAACCTTTCCAAAGATCCAGCAATATCAATATTTCCACAACAAATAACCCACGACTCAACACAATGTGTATAGTGTCTCAATAACAACAAAATAAGAAGGAAAGTAACTCATCTAGGAGCAACACCCCCTTTTAAACACAACATCAATTAAAATAGATTATGACCTTCGATAACCTCAATTCCAATTAATTGCTTAAGGACAAACTCAATAGCGAAAGTATTTCTATGAAATGGCAACTTCGTATTCTAGTATATGAATAGGCTAACAAAAGAAAGAGATGTCACGAACTAGTACTATGTCTAAATACATGAGAATAACCCGACAACAAAAGTATATTATGTAACAACTATTTCAACTAAGAGTAACTCCATAATAAAAGAAATCACATAATGATAGAAGTGATAACAACTTCACATAAAGCATATAAAAGCAAACTAGACAAATAAAGAATGTGACATAAAATGACAACTTCAAATAAAGCATGTGATAGTAGACATGACGAATGAAAGATATAACATATGCTAACAAATTCCAAATAAGTACATGAAAGAAGCCTAAGAGTCTAAACCTATTAATTCCCACACATAAGTCCGAGTGCATACTCGTCACCTCGTGTACACGGCTTCACATGACACAATTAGCACAAACGACTCAAATCCCAAGGGGTAATTCCCCCACACAAAGATAGGCAGGATACTTACCTTAAAGAAGCTAAACCGATACTCTAAAATGACCTTCTCGTGTGAAACAACCTCCGGACGGCTCAAATCTAGCTAATATAACTTAATATCATAAATAAAAACCATAGAAAATAATTCCAGATAACAAACCTTCGATCTTTAATGAATACTAAAAAGTCAACCCAAAACGTCAACCCCGAGCCCGCACCTCGGAACCGACAAAATTCACAAAATTCGAACACCCATTCCAATACGAGTCCAACCATACCAAAATTATCCAACTCCGACATCAAATCGGTCTTCAAATCCTCATTTTATATTTTTAAAAGTTTATACAAAAATTCTCATTTTCTTCCATTCAAATCACTACTTTAATGTTAAAAACAAAGGTGGAATCGCGAAATATAATCAAATGCAGATAAAGAACACATACCCCAATCCAACACGCGACGAACCCTTCAACATCGCTCAAAACCGAGATCTACAACTCAAGATATGATAAAAATGCCAAACCCTCGAATTATGACCTTTATTCCTAGCACTACCACTTTTACGGACTCACAGTTGCATATGCGAAGCCGCATCTTCGAAATATTCATCGCAGATGTGCAAACAACAAAAATCACAACTGACTGCACCTGTGTCCAAGACACTGGATCTGCGGTGTCGCATCTGCGAACAACCAAACGCACCTGCGCTGCCGCTTTTCCAACAAAAAACTCTGCATATGCGGGACCTACCTATCCAGCTCCAAATCGCACTTGCACATACACACTCGCATATGCGAGAGTACCATCACAGATGCGAAAAACCTCAACTCCCCATTAGCTAGCTTTTGCGCCTTCTCGTCCACAGCTGCGACCATCGCACTTGCGCCCAGTGGTCTGCAGGTGTGACCACACCAGATCTCTGCCTAAACCAGCCTCACCTAACATGATCCAATTGATTCGAAACTTGTCCCAAAAAAACATGAGGGCCCCTGGACCCCGTCTGAACATACCAACAAGCTCCATAGCATAACGCAGACCTGCTCGAGGCTTCAAATCACATTAAACAACATCAAAACTACGAATCGCACCTCGAATCGAACTTAATGAACTTTTAACTTCTACAACTCGTCCCGAATCATATCAAATAAACCCGGAATGACGTCAAATTTTGTATGCAAGTTACAAATAACATAACGGAGCTATACCAACTCCTAAAATCGAAATCCGAACCCGATATCTATAAGGCCAACTCCCGGTCAAACCTCTCAACCTTCCAAACCTTCAACTTTTCAATTTTTGCCAAAATGCATCAAATTAACCTACGGACCTCCAAATCCAAATCCGGACAAATGCCTAAGTTCAAAATTACCATACAAAGCTATTTTGAATCATCAAATACCATTCCAGAGTCGTGTATACAACAATCAAAACTCCGATCAACTCTTACCGCTTAAGCTTCTAAAACAAGAATCATCCTTCCAACTCAAGAGTTGAATCATCCGAAAATCGAACCTGTCCATACACGCAAGTCATAATACATAATACGAAGTTGCTCGAGACCTTAACTACCGAACGGTATGCTAATTCTCAAAACGAACGGTCTGACCATTACAGTAGAGCTTTCTTCTTATTTTTTGACGATGCTGGTGGGAGTGTTGGTGATTGGTGTTTTTCTTTTTCCTTCTTCCTCGCTTGCATCGTTTCTGTTATTTTCTCTTTCTGTGTTGGACTTGATGACTGGCATTGGGATTCGTTGATGAGTGCTGGCCCACTCTCTTCCTTTTCTTTTTAGGTATACCACTGTTTTCCAAGGCCCTTCTGATGTGCCTTGTTGTATGCTCTATTTCTTGGTGTGGTTGCTTGTGGTCCTGCTTTGTTGTACATTGATTTTGTTTATTCCCTAAGCATCCACAAAGAGTACATAGTGGGTTTGTGTCTTCGTAATGTATTTGTTGGAGATAGGTGCCCAATAACACTGATGTTGGTAGAGTTTGGCCTGTTGGTTCCAGGATATAGAGCCTTGCATACCGACCTTTGCTAGCTTGGGCCGTGAAGTTATCAATTTTTAGGAGTGTTCCTATCATCTGACCAATACTTGTTAGGATTCTGATGTCAAAAAATTCAGTTGGTAAGTCTTGCCATCATATCCATATTGTGGCTCTGAATGGTTTTGCCTCGTATGGGTTGAATTTTTGTTCCCATTGTCTTATCGATAAATATTTTGAACCAATGAACCGGGACCCTATTGCAGAGCTTTATTATAATTTTCTTGTGAAATAAATTTTATAAGATAGAAATTATTACCCTGATTTATTTGATTTAGAGCTTCCGATGACCTCCATAGTCTATGTATTTTGTCCTTTAGCTGGATATATCCTAGCCGTCTCCCAAGCAGCTTAATGATGATGGATTGCTTCTATGGTTGATATAGTCTTTCTTTGTCTTGTGCTGAAATGGGAATGAAATTTGGGTGATTTTTTCGATTTCTGTTTTCATCATCAAAAGATATGTTGCTGAAAGACTTGCATTCAAAGTCCAGAGGTGTACTAGTGTTGTCAGAAGAGATCAATTTTTTATTGAAGTTTTCTTTTTCAATTATTTCTCCCTTTGGCTTGTTTATGTTACATATTAGTTGGTTTGCTTCTTCATCATTGATAACTGTATCGTTCATTTCTTCTATTTATTTTATTTGTTTATCTCTCTATCTTTTTAGAGAGAAGGTGGAGAAAAGTTTATTTAGCTTTAGCTAGATTCTATACATTTGTTAAAACGTATAAAATAAGTAGAAATTTTATATTTCGAATGCAGTAAATTAAACATAATATGATAGAATTTCGAATCTTGGCTATAAAATTTAATTCTTGGATCCACCTTTGTATATATATGCAATCAAACATCAATCATTTATATTAATGAAATCAAAGGAATATATATATTCATATTAGAATTAGCTTAGATTAACTGCAATCTTTTTTATTATTTATACATTTTCTATTAATTAAGAGAAGAAGCTCGTAAAAAATGGAAGAGAGATCCAAGTATACCAAAGCCCAGGTGCAAAGAGTCCCAAAAAGGAGAAAGAGAAAAAGAACCAATCTTATGCACATGTTATCATAAACATGAATGTTCTTTCTTCGTGTACCTCTTTATTTTTTACAAGAGCATTACACATTTTTTCTTTTCTTTTTACTTATTAGTATGGAGTAAAAATTGTATAAGCAAACACTTTCGACTTCTTGTTCTTTTTCTTTCTAATAACATTTCAATATATATTTTTTTAACATAAATTAGTATGGAGTAAAAAATGTTTAACCAAAATTTTATGTGATGCTACCATTCAACTGTAAATCGTGGCAACTCTAATTTTATCATCACGCTTATTTTCTCAGAATTGTCTAAAGAAAACAAAAAAGAAGGCTTTAATTAACAATTAAACACACACACATTATACACTGTAACACCTGCTTTACATAGACACTCACTATCATTGCCTGAAAAATTAAGACCTACTATTACCTACTCTGTTTAATAACAGTACAATTAATAATAATACTAATATTTATCTTTTCGTGAATCTTTTAAAATTCATTTCGTGAATATCATATAGTTTTCCTAAAATATCTACATATTACCTATTTCTAGGTGTTTGTTACTATGATCTCCTCTATTTCAAAGTATCGTTACATCAAAGCAAAATAAAACACAAACATGTGATAAAGATGACTCAAAAGGAAAAAAATGATAGAAAAACATTTTTAATTTTAACTATTTCATTTACAAACGACACCACATCAAAGAATGGCAACTATTAACAAAACAAGGCCTAGCTGTGCTAGATTAAAGGTTTTGATTGACCTGTTAGCAGAATTACCAAAGAAAGTCAGAATGGATATTGAAAATGAGGCAACAGGAGAAATCAAAACAGAGTGGGTCAAAATCCAGTATGACTACATTCCCAAGTATTGCAAGCAATGCAGACTACAAGGACATGATGTAGATGAGTGCTTGAAATTGCACCCAGAACTACTACATACAGAATCAGCTTAACAGCAAGAAGTTAGAAGTAAAGCAGAGGAAAGTAAGAAGCAAAAGGGAAAGGAGAATACACCCCTGATGATCCTATCAAGCGGCAAAGTTGTTGGCAATGCAGGCTCCCAATGGAAGGAGGTCAAGGATAACAGAGTGCAAAAACAAGCAAAGTTCAAAGATAAACAAGTTGAAGTTGGACAGGAATTGATACCAGCTAACATGATCACTCAGCAACTCCAAACTTCCAATAACTTTTCTATGTTGGAATTGGAAAACAGCAATGCCAATACAGACAGTCAAAGGGAGCTGATTGCAGAAGTCTTTGGTCAAAAGAACCCTCCTGCATACACAAGCACAGCAGCACCCTTGAACCAAGTTGAAGAACCTACCTGCTCTGCATTAGCTGCCACCACTCCAAACACATCAATAGACAAAACCTCAAAAGGAAGTGCCAATAAGCAAATAGCGAATTAGAGAAGCTGATGCACCCCACAGAACAATTGCCAAGCCCCAACATTGCTGAAAGGAACAATAAGGAAAGTGCTGCAGAGAAAGAAACTCAATCACAATCAGAGAAAAAGAAAGACACCACAAAAGACTCCACTCACCAGTGGGTGCAGAAAAACTTTTATATAAATGAGGTCACAACCAACACCTCTCATCAGGATCCACAAGATACCCTGGTAGAAAGGACAATGACCAAGACAACAAAGAAAAAAGCAACATAAGCAAAATCAGGAAAGATGCTGAAAAGACCATAAGGAAGTGCAGGAAGACTTTGGGCTGATCAAATTGAAGAGGATTCAAAGGAAGGTGAAATTCCACAAGAAATGCAAAGTGAGGGAGAAGCAACTGATGAGGAAATAGAGGAGGATGATCAAAGTGAACATGATCCTATCAATGACACTGCCACAACAACAAAAAACAACAGCAGAGATAAAAACAATCAACTACTATTGACATCATCCAAGGACATACATCAGCTAAGGACATACATCAGGCAAGGACAAACCAGCACTGCAGCTCATGTAACAGAAGCCAATGAGACAACAAACGCATACCTACAAGAGAAAGCAGACACAGATCAGAAAAAGAAGCAAGTTCAAGAAAAAGACTTAACTTCACCAAGCTCCAAGGAGGAAAAACAAACAGCAGTAGTCAAAGTAAAGAATCTCAGCATCACAGCAGCCGCTAGAGATGAAACAAATCATCATGAGCATTCATGCAAAGACCTAGATGAGGAAACAACTGATCAGCTTTTCCTAAAGGTTGCCAAACAAGGAGACCTCTCCCCAACACAGATAGCAAAGATCAAATCAGCAACTAAAAGCAGGAAGAAGCAAAGTAAAGAACACAACAATCACTCTGCAACAGGGGTACAAACAAGAAGAGCTCTAACCCACCCCAACAATCAATAATGAATGCAATGATATGGAATATAAGGTCTGTGAATACAATGCAAGCTTTTGAAAGGCTCATCACACTCCACAAAATATAAGAACCAATGCAACAAGCAAGAAAAATAGAGAGATACAGAAGGAAGATTGGCCTACCTCAAGCTTTGGTCAATGTTTCTAATAAAATCTGGGCATTTATAGAAGACACATATGAAGTCACAGTACTATATAACATGGTACAATATCTAAATCTGAGGCTACTTCACACAGAAACTCAAGTGGAATTCATCCTCACACTAGTATATGCTAAGTGTACTCAAACTGAGAGAATAGAACTGTGGGATTCTTTATATGACATTGCACAGGACATGACAGTCCCATGGCTGGTAGAGGGTGATTTCAATATCATATGGGATGAAGAAGAGAAATTTGGAGGCCTCCCAGTGCCAATCAATGAAGTAGATGACTTCAGACACTACATCAATACTTGCAACTTAACTGACCTTGGGTTCAAAGGCAGCATTTTCATATGGTGGAATGGCATAGCAGAGGAAGACTGCATCTTCAAAAGATTAGATAGATGCCTTGCCAACATAGAATTCCAGCAAGTTTTCCCAAGGCTAGAAATCACATACCTGTCCAAGATAAGCTCAGATCACAGCCCTCTCCTGTTAAAGTGTGATATGGAAGCAATCCCAATCAAGAAGCGATTCAAATTTCTCAATTTCTGGACCAAACATGAATCATTCAAATCAGTAGTGAGAGAAAAATGGCAAGCAGACTTATATGGTGACCCCTTCATCCTTTTTAATCACAAGCTCAAAAAGCTCAAAAAGCTTTATCACTGTGGAGCAGAACAACTTTTGGAAACATTTTCCAAATCATTGCAAGCATGGAAGAGGTGGTTCTGGTTCATGAAAAGCAATTTGAGGAAAGACCAACACAACAAAACTGAGAAAGACTACAAAAGGTTCAAGATCTACTAATCAGGCACCTAGCAATAGAGGAAGAGTTCTGGAGACAAAGAGCAGGCATGGCACGGTTCAAGGATGGAGGCAGAAACATCAAATTCTTCCATGCCCAAGTAAATGGTAGAAGAAAAAGTCTGCAACTAAGGAGAATCCAAAATAACACAGGCAGCTGGATTGAGGAACAGGAGCAAATTGCAACTGAAGCTGTCAATTTTTATACAGAACAATTCACAGAGACTACAACACCAACCAACTTCAGCATACTTGATAACATCCCTCAATTGATAAGCATGGAGCAAAACTCAGAATTGATCAGGCAGCCCACAAAAGAAGAAACCAAGCAAGCTGTCTTCAGTCTAAATGGCAACAGTGCAGGGGGACCAGATGGCTTCACAGGTGCCTTCTATCAAACATGCTAGGATATAATAGGAGAAGACATACACAATATGGCCATGGCTTTCTTCTCAGGGAAATAGCTACCAAAATGTGTTACACACACAAACCTGGTACTGCTACCCAAAAAGAAAGAAGTGACAACATTCTCAGACATGAGGCCCATTAGCTTAAGCAATTTTGTTAACAAAATTTTTTCAAGAATCATTCATGAAAGATTGGTGGAGCTGCTGCCCAACCTAATTTCCCAAGAACAAGCTGGCTTTGTTAAAGGCAGGACCATTGCTGAAAATGTCCTCCTAACTCAAGAAATCATCACAGACATCAGACTCAGAACAAAAGCTGGACCAAATGTGGTAATCAAGCTTGACATGACAAAAGCTTTTGACAGACTATCCTGGCTCTTTTTGACAAACACCCTGAGAAAAATGGGGTTCTGTGAGACCTTTATTGGCATGGTCTTTGGCATCATTGGCAACAACTGGTACTTAGTTCTCATAAATGGTCAACCACATGATTTCTTCAAATCATCAAGAGGAGTCAAGCAAGGAGATCCACTATCACCTGCACTATTTATTCTTGCTACTGAAGCCCTCTCAAGAGGTCTAAATGCCCTGCACCTAAACCTATACTTCTGTGTTATGGACTGCCCAAATGGAGCCCAAAGATAAACCACCTAGCATATACAGATGACACTATCATCTTCACTTCATCTGATGCCACTTCCATGCAACTAATCAGGGGAACTTTAACTGCATATGAGACAGCATCAGGGCAGAGGATCAACAAAAGCAAATCTACAGTGTATCTGCATCATTCAGCCAACTTTGAGGTAGTTACAAAAGTGGAGAGCATCACAGAAATAAAAAATCAGGAATTCCCTTTCACATACCTAGGATGCCCCATTTTATACTCCAGAAGGAAGATGTCACACTATCAAGAACTCATCAACAAGGTCTTAAACAAGCTGCAATCCTGGAAAGGAAAACTACTTTCAGTGGGAGGTAGGGCAGTACTGATCTCACATGTCCTCCAAAGCATGCCTATATACCTTCTCTCTGCTGTCAACCCCCCCAAAAATTCATCAATAAACTGCACAAGCTCTTTGCACAATTCTTCTGGATCAACACTGTAGGAGGTAAGAGCAGGCACTGAGCTTCTTGGAACACACTATTTATGCCATGTGATGAGGGCGGAGCAGGCTTCAAATCCTTGCATGATGTATCTAAAGCCTTGTTCTGCAAGCTGTGGTGGAACTTCAGAACCAAGCCAAGTCTCTGGAGTGCTTTCATGAGTCAAAAATGCTGCAAAAAGTTAAATGCAATCATAGTTCCATGGAAAAAGGGATCACACATATGGAGGAAAATGCTAGAATGCAGAGACATCATTGAGCACCAAATCTTTTGGCATCCAAAAATGGGTTCCTCACTTTTTTGGTTTGATAACTGGACAGGATTGGGAGCACTGTACTTCACTGTGCCAAATGACTTTCCAATTGATGAAACCATACATAATGTGTATGATGTAATGCAGAATGATGGACATTGGAATCTGGAAAAAATTTCAGAAATCCTGCCCCAAGAATTAGCACTGCACATAGCACAAAATGTCAAGCCACCAAATAAGGAAAACAACATAGATGTGCCATATTGGATGTTAAAACCTCAAGGCCATTTTAGTGTCAAAACTTCTTGGGAGTATCTCAGAAAGAGGGATGAACCCAAAAGAGCATTCAAAATGATTTGGGTACAAGGGCTGCCTTTTAAGATTGCATTCTTCATGTGGAAGGTATGGAAGGCTAAACTGCCTTTAGATGACTTCATGAAGAGACTGGGATATCAAGTGCCATCAAAATGTTTGTGCTGCACATAACCAAAGGAAGAAACCATGGTGCACCTCTTTTATACATCCAACACTGCAACCAAAGTGTGACAATACTTCCTCTCAAGAGCAGAGTCATCTATCTGATCTCTACAACACTACAGGCATTGGTCCAAACTAGAAAGCCAAGAATCAAGGTTCCTCAAAAATGGCAGGACCTTCTGCACATGATGGAAAACTACATTCCAAGAGTAAAATACAATAAAGTAATCTGTGAATTCCCAATGGCAGGATGGATTAAGGTCAACACTAATGGAGCATCCAAAGGGAATCCAAGAAGAAATTCAATAGGTTTCTGTCTGAGAGATGAAGCAGGGGAGATCATATATGCACTTGGCAAAGAAACATCAGAAGGAACAAACACAACAGCAGAAGCAACAACCATAGTAGAGGCATTGAGATTCTGCATATCACACAACTATTCCCACATCTGGTTGCAAACAGATTCAATGCTGCTGAACAACACAATCAATGAAACATGGAAACCACCTTGGTGCATAACTGAGCAGGTAGAGGAGGTGCTGCAAATGAAAGAAGCCCTCACACTCACGGTGACACACATATACAGGGAAGGAAACAAGTTAGCTGACCACCTAGCAAACTATGCACTTGAAATTGGAAGAATTGAATGTCATAATTTTTGGCAGTTAGATGCACAAGGTCGAAAGATACTAAATGAAGATAAACTCCAATGCCCATACATAAGAGTAAAGGTAACAAAGTAGCAAAGGAAAAATCAGGATAGTGTCCACTGCTAAGAAACGACAGCCTAGGATCAAATAATTTTCTAATAACATGCTTTTCATTTCTGCAGGCACATGGGAGGAACAAAACAACGACATCAACAAAAAGCACAAGAGGGATCAGGGGAGACTGGGACAGAGTTTCTACACTAATAGGCTGCTCTCTCTTGCAGGAAACACTGGCCAGTTTTTCTTGGTCCAGAAGAACACCATCACACTAGGGGTATATCACACAAGTATCCAGGAAGCAATCCAAACATTCAACTCTGCCCTCACATGGTCATAGCAGAAACACAGCAGCAGAAAAGACTCCCTCAAAGACAACACTCTTGGGGCCAGGTCACATAAGGTAGCATCAACAACACAGCCCAATATCCATCATGATGCACTACAGGAACCAATCTACCCCTTCAAAAGCCATGAGCAGCATTCCTATTACTGATATGGCATTTTGCCTGAGCAAGAAGCACCCTTTACAACATCAGCAACATTTCAAGCTAACAAGCCACCTCAAATTGAAAGAACAAAGAGGATCATACCAACAATATCACTGCCAGCAACAGAAAAATCTCAGAAACAAATAACACACCTTTCACATGTAGCAAACAGGACAACCTCAGAAAACACACCAACTCCAGCAGCAACAAGACACCAATGAACTCAACAACTGCCACATCACAGCAAAAAAACTTGACAAGGTCCAGGTTATTGCTGCAATTGCAAGGTGTGGTATCAGCACCAAGGGTGCTCAATCTCTTGCAATTATAGCAATCATCATGGACCCTCTCTATCACAACACAGCACTAGACCTCAAAAAACTTCTCAATATACAGGAACAACAATGAGAACAACCAACAACACTCACATGTCACAGAGATACAACCAAAAAACAATCCATAAAAGAAACATCCTGAATCTAGCTTAAAGGACCACACAATCATAAAGCAGCAAAACAACAGAAACACAAGCAAAAGTTACTCCACTGGCTCATTTACTGCAAATTTCTTGACAAGGTCCAGATCATTACTGCAGTTGCAAGGTGTGGTATTAGCACCTCTGGTGCTCAATCTCTTGCCACTACAGCAATCATCTTGGATACTTCTAGTCACACTGCAACACTGGACAACATCCGGGACACCCCTAGCCTAACTAGAACAGAGGACACTAGACTTCAATCAGCAACACAACAGCAACATGCCAAGCCAGCATACATCACAGGATATAAAAGCAACAACAAAGTACTACCAGAAGCACCAGTCACACAGAAACAACAAAAAAGCCAAGCAACAATCTCAAGGGAGAAACAGGAAGAAATAGCAACCACAAAGGAACACCATCCCACTGCAGCAGCTCTAGCAAACAATCAACAGAAGTACTCAACTTGATCACCCACCAGCAAAAATAACCTTTCACTCCAATTGGAATAGCCATCTTCAACATGCCTTTTCCTTACAAAGAAAAAGCAAAATTGAAGACAGCTCGTACTCTTTTGCTACTCCTTTGAGAATTCTAGAAATCACTTTTGCACACCAGATGTACATACAAGGGATCACATCCCGGAATCAAATATTAGAAGCAGAAACATATGTACTTTTTTGTATAGTTTACCTAGATCAATCACACTATGTTTTTGTTAATGCGATTGTCTATCAATATAAAATAGACAATCGCCACATCACCATAGGTTTAACAATCCATCATATTTTAGACATATTTAGTTATCACTTTTGGATAACTAAGTGTACATCTACTCTATCATTGGAGGTAAGGTTTATGTCCCCCTCTTTTTTTGTAATTTGATCCTATTAATAAAATTTACTTTTAAAAATAAAAAAAATATTCTGTGTAGGTAATACCATAATAGGCTTAAAAATGCATCTTCAGACTGACAAATACGCACTATCTCGTCAGTCTTTTTTTTAGTTCTCTGTTAAGGATTATACCAAACTGAGTTTGTTCCATTTTGATAGAAAATGCTACTCCACCAAATTTGGAATGGAGATTATTTCTCAAGGATAGATAATTTTTTTTAATTGTTGTTAAAGTGGAAATATTTGACCGAAAGGACTAGTCGAGGGATATGAAGGATGATTGGAGAAGGAATCTGCAAGTTTTATTTGAAAACGAAAGTGAAGGAGAGAGAGCTATCAT
The DNA here is from genome assembly GCA_002018475.1 of Nicotiana obtusifolia. Taxonomy (NCBI): domain Eukaryota; kingdom Viridiplantae; phylum Streptophyta; class Magnoliopsida; order Solanales; family Solanaceae; genus Nicotiana; species Nicotiana obtusifolia. The sequence goes on along the minus strand of MCJB01032036.1, from coordinate 62,538 downwards.
ATGTGATTACAGTTTCTATTACATTTTTTCCTCAGCAGGACACCATGAAAAGAGGATAAACTGATTTGTGTCCTATGGGAAAGAAGAGGAACAAACGGAGGTGTACTTAAGAGGAGTATTAATAAAAAATATCTATGAACGTGCGTTATACGTTAATAATGACACTTGATGATTTAAACACTTATTTATATGAAGGAATAATAAAATTTAATTAATAAGAGAAAATTTATGTATAATAATACAACAATCATCTAAATACCGAAAAATATTATTACATTAGCATAATACATAGAATTTAAAATAAAAGGATATCATCAAAACTTACACAAATGATCAATTTTGTCATGTTAGTTAGACAATTATATATTATAGTTTAAAAGTATTTAACGTGATGATATCTTAACGAACACTTCATTGTGAATAATATTTTTTGTGTATGTTTCCTCCTAATGCGTTGGTTGTTCTGCCTTAACCAGAACTCTTGTTGTCGATCTAGATATCCCTCTTGAAACTGCAACATATAGTTGTTCTTGCAAGAAAATATATTGCGGTAATATAGTCTAATATTTAGAATGTTCGTCCTTGTGCTTTATTTATTATATTTGTAAAATATAAACATACTAAAAATTATTTTTACACAAATTTAAAAGGATTTTCCTTAGTTTCGGATGACGAAAGTTGAATTCAGGGATAAGAATATAGTTAGAAGCACATTAACCAGTATCATAATTTTTGCATGTATGACATTATTGTCAAAACTTTTATATATCATTTCTATACTATTACATAAGCTATTCGACGTATCTAAGTTTTCCAGTGGCATGACGGGCATATTTTTCTTCAAAATTAACCTATATACAATGGAAGATCAATTTTAACTTAGTTTATTATATATATGGTGACACTAACATAGGTCAGAAATAAGAAACTTGACAACAAACATGTATGGTAGAAGACCATTTGGTACTAAAGTATTTAAGTATTCTTCTTGGTAGTAATTATTGGTATCATTTTCTGTTGAGTCAAAAGCTGAAATACATTTTGTTTTTACTATAAAATTCAGCAATCAACCTTTTATTCACTTGATTAATATATTCATTTCTGCTAGCTAAAATATCATTTTAATTCTATCATGCGATTTGCACAAATTATTTTTAATCCAATGATAGAAATATTTCTCTTATTAAATGCACTACTATTACCATTGGGATTGATATAACCAAGTGTTATAACGACCCGGCCGGTCATTTTGAGAGTTGTAACCTCGTTCCCCCACTTACTGCTCGTTTTATGCTTAATAGTTGCAATGTGACTTGCCGGGGTAGCTGGTTCGGGTCCAGAGAGGTTTCAAAATGAGATGAGACACTTAGTATCAAGGTTGGAAGCTTAAGTTAAAAAGGTTAACTGGATGTTGAATTGTGTGTAAAAGGCTCCGAATTTGAGTTTCCATAGTTCTGTTAGCTCCATTAGGTGATTTTGGACTTAGGAGCGTGTCCAGATAGTGATTTGGAGGTCCGTTGTTGAATTAGGATTGAAATGGCAAAAGTTGAAATTTTAGAAGTTTGACCGAGAGTGGACTTTGTGGTTACCGAGCTCGGATTGAGGTTCCGGGAGTTGGAGTAGGTCCGTGGTGTCATGTATGACTTCTGTGTAAAATCCAAGGTCAAACAGACGTGATTTGATAGGTTTCGGCATCAAATGTGGATATTAGAAGTTCATAAGTTCATTAGGCTTGAATCGCTGCGCAATTCATGGTTTAGCTATGTTTGATATTATTTGAAGGCTCGACTAAGTTCGTATCATGTTTAGGACTTGTAGGTTTATTTGGTTGAGGTCCCGGGGGGCTTCAGGTGGATTCTGGGTGGTTAAAGGATCAAAAATGGGACTTAGAGCATAGCTGAAGCTGGGAGCCTTCTGGCGTGATCGCACCTAGGAAGGTATTGGTTACAGGTGCGATGCCACAGGTGCGACTAATGTAGCGCAGGTGCGGAGCTTGCTTGGCCTGGGGTGCGACGCAAGTGCGAGGGGTCTTCCGCATCTGCGAGGCTGAAGGTGCGAGCTAGGCTCTGCAGATGCAGAGAAGTTGAGAGTAGGTTGTCTTTGCAGAAGCGGATCGAGGGTCGTAGAAGCACTTCCGCAGGTGCGGAACTTGGAGCACAGGAGCGAGCCCTGTGGACTTAAGTGACTTCCGCAAAAGCATAATTCCTATCGCAAAAGCATTTTCGCTAGTGCAGATATTTGGCCTGCAGGTGCGAAAGCGCTGCGACAGTGTTTAAAATACGAGGGTTCCGTGATTTTCATCATTTTGGACATTTTAAGCTCGGGCTTAGGCGAGTTTCGTGAGGCATTTCAAAGGGATTCTTGAGGTAAGTCACTTGTGGTTAAATTTATTCAGTAATTATGCTTCCCTATTGAATTTCCCACCTAGTTTGTGTGCTTTTGAGGTGTAATATTGAAAGTTAGAGGCTAGGGATTTGGAGAGCCTAATTTGGGGATTTGAGTGCAGATTTGGTGTCGGATTTTGGATCGGGTTGTACGCCTGCAGCAGGTATCGTACAGTGCTAAGTGACTGAGCGTGACGAGCGAGAATTGAGACGGACAGACTGAGTGCTCTAAGAGTGTGAGTACTAGGGATTTCACTGTGTTGCATCACATACGGTATTCACATTGGCATGTAGCTACAGAGACGTCATACTCTTCTTATTAGTCATAATTGACATATTTTATATGTGCTAAACTTAACTGTTGAACCTAGAAACATGCCTACTTTTCTGTATTATTAAAGTCTGTATCTTTACTATATTGTTTGAGCTTGTCACTACTTTCAGACCACAGGTTAGACTTGTTAATTATTGAGTTGGTTTTACTCACGCTACACCCTGCACTTCTTGTATAGATCTTGGTGTTTTCGGGCTCGGCGGTTGCTGATTCCTGGCGTTTCATCAGTTCGGAGATCATCGAGGTAGATGCCTTGGCGTCCGCAGACCTTGATTTCCTCATTTATATTTTAGTCTTGTTTATACTGTTGTACTTTCCTAGACAGTGTTCCATTGGTTAGATCGTGTTGTTATGTAGATGCTCATGTACTCTGTGACACCCGGATATTTTAGGAGAATTCTGTACTGAGTTACAATGTTTATATTCAATTGTTAGAAAATTCTTACTTATTTACACCTATTTCCGTATATTTGGGATTTTAAAATGTTGGTATGTGCGAGACGTCGGCTTGCCAAGTACCATGATAGGCGCCATCACGACATGTCGGGTTTTGGATTGTGACAAGTTGGTATCAGAGCCTAGGCTACATAGGTCTCATGAGTCATGAGCAGGTTTAGTAGAGTCTTGCGGATCGGTAGGGAGATGTCTGTACTTATCTTCGAGAGGCTGCTGAACCCTTATGAAAACTTAACATTCTTCTATTCTTGTCGTGCATAGTTGTTAATTTCGGGAACTAAACTTCTGTTATTCTATTCTCTCACAGATGGTGAGGAAACGTGCTACCTGACAGAACAGGCAACCACTGGTACCACCCTAGGGCCACGAAAGGCCGTGGTCGCGATAGGGGAAAAGGTGCAGCTCGTATAGCAGCTAGAGCAGCACCTGCAGATCCAGTAGCTGCCCCAGCTCAAGAGCAGATTCCAGATTTGGTTGAGCCAGTGGGAGCAGCTTAGGCACCAACTGTGCCTATTGTGATTCCAGGCCTTCAGGAAGCTCTGACCCAAATATTGACTGTTTGCACTAGCCTTGCTTAGGCGGTCTCAGTTCTGGCTGCAGAAGCCACTTCTCAAGCTAGGAGAGGTACTCAGACTCCCGTCGCCTATACTCCAGAGCAGGTGATGCAAGGACTTCAGACACCGGGGTACTACCAGCCAGTCGGTTGCAGTTGCTCAGACTCAGGTGGGTCCTGTTATGACTGATGATGAGCAGAGGAGACTAGAGTGATTTGGGAGGCTCTAGCCTCCATCATTCAGTGGGCATGAGTCTGAGGATGTCAGGGAATTCTTGGACAGGTGCCAGCGGATTCTTCGCACGGTGTGTATTCTATAGACCAGTGGGCTCTCATTGACTACTTTTCAATTTACTGGGGCTGCTTTCACATGGTTGGAGGCCTATGAGAGGCGCAGACCAGTCGGTCCAGCACCACTTACATAGCATGAGTTCTCCATTCTCTTCTTGGAGAAGTTCGTGCCACGGACTCGTAGGGAGGAGCTGCACAGACAGTTTGAGCAGCTATGTCAAGATGGCATGTCTGTGATCCAATATGAGATGAGGTTTGCCGAGTTGACTTGTCACACAATCTGGTTGGTTTCCATTGAGAGGGAAAGGATTGGGAGGTTCATTGATGGCCACATCTATCAGTTGCGTTTTCGTATGACTCGGGAAAGTGGATCAGGTGCTACGTTCGACAAGGTGGTTGATATTGCTCGGCGGATAGAGATTGTCCGTGGTCAGGAGCGTGAGGAGAGGGAGGCCAAGATGCCTCGTGGTTCGAGTAGTTTCAGCGGTGTTTCTTCTAGGGGTCAGTCCCACCACATAAGAGGTCATCCTTATAGGCCTGCTCAGGTGGCTCATCTAGTTCATCATGGTGCATCAGCTAGCCATGGTTCATACAGTACACGAACGGGTTAGTCATCTCTTAGTGCTCTCCCAGCTCAGGGTTCGTCTCATGCTCCTTTAGTTTAGGGTTCATTTGCACTGGGTTCTTCTAGCGGGTATTCTGGTTCTCAGGGCCTGATCCAGTCCCCACCACCATAGTGGGATCAGGGTTGCTACGAGTGTGGGGAGCTTGGTCATATCAGGAGGCAGTGTTCCCACCTCTTGGGAGGTCTAGTTCAGCAGAGGGGCCAGACTATTGACTTCAGCACCAGTTACATCACCACCCGCCCAGCCAGCTCGGGATGAGGCTCAGGAAGCTAGGAATCGCCCTAGATGGGGAGGCCGATCAGGTGGTGGTGAGGCCCGATTCTATGCTATTCCTGTCAGGCTAGATGCGTCTTCAGATACAGTGATCACAAGTATTGTCTCAATATGCCACAGGGATGCTTCTGTATTACTTGACCCTAAATCTACTTATTCGTATGTATCATCGCATTTTTCTAATTATCTGGATATGCCCCGTGAGTCCTTAGTTTCATCCGATCTTGTATCTATGCCGGTAGGCGATACTATTGTTGTGGATCGTGTATATCGGTCATATGTAGTGACTATTGGGGGATTGGAGACTAGAATTGATCTCTTATTGCTTAGTATGGTTGATTTCGACGTGATCTTGGGTATGGATTGGTTGTCTCCATGTCATGCTATTCTGGATTGTCATGCTAAGACCGTGACATTGGGGATGCCGGGGTTGCCAAGGATCGAGTGGAGAGGTTCTCTAGATTATGTTCCTAGCAGAGTGATTTCATATTTGAAGGCCCAACAGATGGTTGGGAAGTGTGCTTATCTTATTTGGCCTTTTTGAGTGATATTGGTGCTGATACTTTTACTATTGATTCTATTTCGGTGGTGAGAGACATTCCGGATATATTTCTTACAGAACTGTCGGGCATGTCGCCCGACAAGGATATTGTCGTTGGTATTGACTTGGTGCCAGGAACTCAACCCATATCTATTCCTCTATATGGTATGGCACCAGCTGAGTTGAAGAAATGGAAAGAGCAGCTTCAGGAACTTCTTGGTAAGGGATTTATTAGGCCTAGTGTTTCGCCTTGGGGTACACTGGTTCTATTTGTGAAAAAGAAGGATGGTACTATACGGATGTGTATTGACTATAGGCAGTTGAACAAAGTTACAATCAATAATAAGTATCCTTTGCCGCACATAGATTACCTATTTAACCAGCTTGAGGTAGCGAGGGTGTTATCTAAGATTGATTTGAGGCATGGGTATCATCAGTTGAAGATTTGGGACTCGGATATTCTAAAGACATCATTCAGGACCCGTTATGGTCACTATGAGTTCCTTGTGATGTCTTTTGGGCTTACTAACTCCCCAGCAGCATTCATGCATCTGATGAGTAGTGTATTTCAGCCTTATCTCAACTAGTTTGTCATTGTATTCATTGATGATATCCTGGTGTACTCTTGTAGCCAGGAGGAGCATGCCCAGCATTTGGGATTGTACTACAGCGGCTGAGGGAGGAGAAGCTTTATAGCAAGTTCTCTAAGTGTGAGTTTTGGCTTAGTTCGGTGGAGTTCTTGAGGCATGTGGTGTCCAGTGAGGGGATTAAGGTGGATCCAAAGAAGATAGAGGGGGTACAGAGTTGGCCTAGGCAGTCCTCAGCTACGGAGATTCGGAGCTTTCTCGGCTTGGTCGGTTATTATCGTCTCTTCGTGGATGGTTTCTCATCTATTGCATTGCCTTTGACCAAATTGACCCAGAAGGGTGCCCTTTTTAGGTGGTCGGGTTAGTGTGAGGAGAGCTTTCAGAAGCTCAAGATTGCCTTGACCACAACTCCAGTTCTAGTTTTTCCTTCAGCTTCAGGCTCTTATATAGTGTATTGTGATACTTCTGGGATTGGTACTGGGCGTGTCTTGATGCAGGGGTAGAGTAATTGCTTATGCCTCGCGTCAGTTGAAGCCCCATGAGAAGAACTACCCTATTCACGATTTGGAATTGGCTACCATTGTTCATGCATTGAAGATTTAGATGCACTATCTCTATGGTGTGTCTTGTGAGGTATTTATAGATTATCGGAGTCTCCAGCACTTGTTCAAACAGAAGTATCTAAATTTGAGGCAGCGGAGATGGTTGGAGCTACTAAAGGACTATGATATTACCAATCTATAATATTCCGGGAAGGCCAATGTGGTTGCCGATGCCTTGAGTAGAAAGGCAGTGAGTATGGGTAGCCTTGCATTTATTCATGTTGGGGAGAGACCGCTTGTAGTTGATGTTCAGGCCTTGGCCAAGCAGTTCGTTAGATTAGATGTTTCGGAGCCCAGCCGGGTTCTGGCTTTTGTGGTTTCTCGGTCTTCCTTATTCGATCGCATCAGAGAGCGCCAGTATGATGATCCCTATTTGTTCGTTCTTAAGGACATGGTTTAGCACAGTGATGCCAAGGATGTTACTATTGGGGATGATGGGGTGTTGAGGATATAGGGTCAGATTTGTGTGCCTAATGTAGATGGGCTACGTGAGTTGATTCTTTAGGAGGCCCACAGTTTGCGGTATTCCATTCATCCGGGGGCCACGAACACATACCAGGACTTGAGGCAGCATAATTGGTGGAGGAGAATAATGAAGGATATAGTGGGGTTTGTAGCTCGGTGCCTGAACTGTCAGCAGGTGAAGTGTGAGCATCAGAGGCTAGGTGGATTGATTTAGAGGCTTGAGATTCCGGAGTGGAAATAGGAGCATATCACCATGGATTTTGTAGTTGGGCTCCCACGGACTTCGAGGAATTTTGATGCTATTTGGGTGATTGTGGATCAGCTGACCAAGTCCGTGCATTTCATTCCAGTTGGGACTACCTATTCTTCGTAGCGGTTGGCTGACATTTACATCCGTGAGATTGTTCGCCTTCATGATGTGCCGGTGTCCATCTTTAAATCGGGGCACGCAGTTTACATCCCAGTTTTGGAGAGCAGTGCAACGTGAGTTGAGCACCCAGGTTGAGTTGAGTACAACATTTTACCCTCAGAAGGAGGGACAGTCCGAGCGCACTTTTTAAATATTAAAGGATATGCTACTCGCTTGTGTTATATATTTCAGGGGTTCTTGGGATTAGTTTCTGCCGCTCACAGAGTTTGCCTACAATAACAGCTACGAATCAAGCATTTAGATGGCTCCGTATGAGGCTTTGTATGGGAGGCGGTGTCGATCTCCAGTCGGATGGTTTGAGCCGGGTGAGGCTAGGCTATTGGGTATTGACTTGGTTCAGGATGCTTTGGACAAGGTTAAATTGATTCAGGATCGGCTTCAAACGGCGCAATCTAGGTAAAAGAGTTACGCCGATAGGAAGGTTCATGATGTTGCTTACATGGTTGGGGAGAAGCTACTGCTTAAGGTTTCACCCATGAAGGGTGTTATGAGGTTCGGGAAGAAGAGTTAAGCCCTCGGTATGTTGGGTCGTTCCTTGCCACCTAGTCTGTCGAGTGTGCACCCAGTGTTCCATATTTCTATGCTCCGGAAGTATGTCGGCGATCCGTCTTATGTTTTGGATTTCAGCACGGTTTAGTTGGATGGTGATTTGACTTATGATGTGCAAAAGGTGGTCATTTTTGGTCGGTAGGTTCGAAAGTTGAGGTCAAAGGACATAACTACAGTGAAGGTGCAGTAAAGAGGTCAGCCAGTTGAGGAGGCTACTTGGGAGACCGAGCGGGAGATGCGGAGCAGATATCCACGTCTATTTGTGACTCCAAGTACATTTCTAGGCCCATTCGAGGACGGAAGTTTGCTTAAGAGGGGGAGGATGTAATGACCCGAACAGTCATTTTGAGGGTTGTAGCATCGTTCCCCCCATTTATTCATTTTGGAATCTTGGGTTACTAATTGTTGGAATACTGGGCAATCCGAATTTTTTTTTGAATAATATGTCTTCTAGAAAAATTTATAGAATTAGAGGAACTCCTCTTCTTGGACCAAATGATCAAGGAATACAGGGAAACACATCTCGAAGAGTTTGGAATAGGAATTCATAAAGAAATAATTTTTATGCTTAATAGTTGCTATGTGACTTGCCGGGGTAGCTGGTATGGGTCTGGAGAGGTTTCGGAATGAATTGAGACACTTAGTCTCAAGGTTGGCAGCTTAAGTTGAAAAGGTTGACCGGATGTTGACTTGTGTGTAAATGGCTCCGAAAAGGTTTCGGAATGAGTTGAGACACTTAGTCTCAAGGTTGGAAGCTTAAGTTGAAAAGGTTGATCGGATTTTGACTTGCATGTAAATGGCTCCGAATTGGAGTTTCGATGGTCTGTTAGCTCCACTGGGTGATTTTGGACTTAGAAGCGTGTCTGAATAGTGATTTGAAGGTCCGTAATTGAATTAGGCTTGAAATGGCGAAAGTTGAAAATTTAGAAGTTTGATCGAGAGTGGACTTTGTGGTTATCGGGCTTGGAATGTGATTTCGCGAATCGGGGTAGGTCCATGGTGTCATGTGTGACTTGTGTGAAATATGTGAGGTCAATTGGACGTGATTTGTTAGGTTTGGGAATCGACTGTGGAAATTAGAAGTTCAAAAGTTCATTAGGCTTGAATCGATGCGCGATTCATAGTTTTATCATTGTTTGATGTGATTTGAAGGATCTACTAAGTTCGTATCATGTTTTAGAACTTGTTGGTACATTTGTTTGAGGAACCGAGGGGCCTTGGGTGGATTCTGGGTGGTTAAGGGATGCAAAATGGGACTTAGAGCATTGCTGAAGCTGGGAGCCTTCTGGTGTGATCGCACCTGCGAGGGTATTGCCCGCAGGTGCGATGCCGCAGGTGCGGCTGATGTAGTGCAGGTGTAGAGCTGGGCTGGCCTAGAATGTGACGCAGGTGCGAGGGGTCTTCCGCATCTGCAAGGTCGAAGGTGCGAGCTAGGCTCCGCCAGTTGGAGAGAAGTTGAGAGTAGGTTGTCTTCGCAGAAGCGGATCGAGGGTCGCAGAAGCGCTTCCGCAGGTGCGGAACTTGGAGCGTAGGTGCGGATCCTATGGACTTAAGTGACTTCTGTAGAAGCGGAACTCCTATTGTGAAAGAAATTCTGAAGGTACAGATATTTGGCCCGCAGGTGAGAAAGCACTGCGGGCAGTGTTTAAAATACGAGGGTTCCGTGATTGTCATCATTTTGGACATTTCAAGCTTGGGCTTAGGCGATTTTTGAGAGGGATTTCGAAGGGATTCTTGAGGTAAGTCACTTGTGGTTAAATTTATTCAATAATTATGCTTCCCCATTGAATTTCCCACCTAGTTTGTGTGCTTTTGAGGTGTTATTTTGGATGTTAGAGGCTAGGGATTTGGAGAGCCTAATTCTGATATTTGAATTCCGATTTGGTGTCGGATTTTGGTAAATTTGGTATGGTTGGACTCGTGGTTGAATGTGCTTCCGGATTTTGTAACTTTTATTGGATCTGAGACGTGGGCTCAAGCCACATTTTGTGTTAACTTTTTGACTTTTGATTAAGAACTTAGTATTTTCTTATGGAATTGATTCCTTTAGCTCATGTTGATCGTATCAAATTGTTTGTGGCTAGATTCGAGGCATCCAGAGGCCGTTTCACGAGGCAAGGGCTTGTTAGAGTAGAGATTTGCATGGTTTATGGTAAATAACACTTACCCCGAATTACCTTCTATGTGATTGATGTTGAGGTGACGTGCATGCTAGGTGACGGGCGTGTGGGTATGCACCGTAGAAATTGTGATCCAGTCGATTCCGTAGAATAGTGCAGCTATTTTATCTGAACATTGTTGTTGTACTCTATGTGTTAGAGCACTTGAGCTGTGATTCATGCTAGAAATCATATTTCGGCTATATGTTGGTACTAGTGCGACCCACAATGGTCGTTCTTTGGTGTTGAGTTATTTGTTTAATTGCGGTTGTGTACTCAGTCAGATTCATCATTACGTGTCATATATCAATCTCTGTTATCGTATATTGTGACATCTCGTATCATTGATTAGGGCTTCTTAGCGTGAGTGTTGTGAGCCCGAGAGACTGGAGAGGTTGGTGACTGAGTTGGAGCCTGAGTGTCGTGCTGTGAGTGATATCTATATATGTCTGGATTGGGTTGCACGCCACAACAAGCCTTATGGCTATATATACGTGGATCGGGTTTCACTCTGCAACAAGCCTTATGGCTGTATATGTGGATCGGGTTGCGCACCGCAACAGGCCTTATGGCTATATTGTGGATCGGGTTGTACGCCGCAGCAGGTATGGTACAGTGCTGAGTGACTGAGCGTGACGAATGAGAATTGAGACGGACAGATTGAGCGCTTTGAGAGTGTGAGAACTTGGGATTTCACAGTGTTGCATCACATACAGTATTCACATTGGCATGCAGCTATAGAGACGTCATACTCTTTTTATCAATCATACTTGGCATATTTTATCTGTGCTAAACTTAACTGTTGAACATAGAAGCATGCCTACTTTTATGTATGGTTAAACTCTGTATCTTTACTGTATTGTTTGAGCTCGTCACTGCTTTCAGACCACATGTTAGACTTGTTACTTATTGAGTTGGTTGTACTCACGCTACACCTTGCACTTCGTGTGCAGATCCAGGTATTTCCGAGCGCGAGGGTTGCTGATTCCTGGCGTTTCATCATGTCGGAGATCATCGAGGTAGCTACCTTGGCGTCCGCAGACCTTGACTCTCCTCCTTTATCTTTTAGTCTTGTTTATACTGTTCTACTTTCTTAGACAGTGTTTCATTGGTTAGACCGTGTTGTTACATAGATGCTCATGTACTCCGTGACACCCGGATCTTTTGGGAGAATTTGTACTGAGTTACGATGTTTATATTCAGTTTTTACAAAATTCTTAATTATTTACACCTATTTCCATATATTTGGGATTTAAACATATTGGCATGTGCGAGACGTCGGCTCGTCTAATACCATGATAGGCGCCATCACGACATGTCGGGTTTTGGGTCGTGACAAGTGTTCAAGAAGAACTAAATCATCTTTTATTGGATGCTCTTCTTCGTTTCTGACACAAAACAAGAAGACACTGAATACTGGATATGTTCTTACTTTATATTTCTTGTCAGTTGAATCTTTTTGTTTGAGGCCAGAAGTATAACTTTGTCAAGCTAGCTTTTACAGTCTCTACTTATGTAGATTTTGGAACTACTGGTTTACTTTAGAGAATCTCACCTCCCAAACCATTAATTTTTCACCAAACAGTTCATTAATATCCATATCTCTAGAACTCAGGGCAATAATTTCGATCGTTTGACACTTAGCCACAAGTGTTTCATCCCATATTATCAATTTTGCTTTCCTTTTAAATTTAGCACCATTGCTCCGCGTTGATATATTTGTGATGGTTATTTAAGTTGTTTGAAGAGGTATATCAAATTTAAAGTAGGTGGCCTCACAATAAAATCGTTGTTGGTACAGCACTTGCTATTATTGCTAATAGTGCCATGCCTCTTGATATGGTATTTGCAAGTAATGCATGACATAGAAATAATATTTCGATTCCACTGGAGGCATCAACAAAGAATAATCTCGTTATACCAGAGTCGACTCTTTATAATATAGTCTTGAAAGCTTGTTCTGGTTTAGGATTTAGATTTGATTGTGCTTCATCAGACACTTGTGTAGCATTTTGATTCTTAATAATATATTAACCTTTTTAATTTTGTTCTAGAACTCTTTTTGTGGAATAAATTTATGTACCCTAAGATTTAATTTTTTTTAACTTCAATAGAAATTTTGCTCATGTAATGAATTTAAAAAATAATTGAATTGAATTCTCTTGCTAAATAATTAATTAAAAGATTTAATTATTTGGTTTTAACATAATAAATAATTTATTCTATGTTGATTCAGATCTTAATATTAGTTCATCTCTTATTTTCAATATTTAATCTTAATTATAATTTTTTCCACCATAAATTTTATTTCTAAAAAGTAAAAGATTGATATGACATTTTACTTTTAGATCTTTATGTTTGTAGAATCATTAGTGGTATTGACTCTAAACAATTATTTGTTTTCTCTTTCTCACACATTTATATTCTTAAATATTTTCTTAGTTAATGTTTAATAATTGGGTACTTTTTAATATTACATGAAAAATTAATATAAAAATATTATTCGAGTTGAAAAATAGTTCAAATATAATATACAAATATAATATCGGTAGGGTATTTTTTCTGTCAATCTTTTATTTTTTCTTCGTATTGGATATTATGGAGTGGTAATGTATTGCCAATATGGAGGATTCTTATGAAATTGATTTCATTAACCCTTCCTACATATTTTTAATAAGAAGTTAGTAGAAAAATTATATTAATTTTAAAATCTTAAATATTAAAAATTAGCATAGAAGGTATTGTAGTAAAAAAAAAAAGGTTATTGCAGTTATGTCCTTTCCCTATGAGTTCTTCCGTTTAACATTTTAGGGCTATTTTGATATATTAATATTGTATTATCACGATCCAAAATCCACTAGTGGTCGTGATGGTGCCTAATACCGCCGTCAGACAAACCAACAGTGATTAGTCAATTTTCATTCTAGCACCTTAAAATAAAAATTCTTATTAATGAAATAGTGTGAAATAGAATTTACATGAACTACAATAGTGAATAATCTATAGGAACCCCCAAAATCCGATGCCACAAGTGCATGAGCATCAACTAAGAAACATAATAAAATACAACATCTATCTCGAATACAAGTTTGATAGGAAAATATGAATAACTCTGATGGAGACTCTGCAGGTTGCGGATCGGAGCGTGAAATGCAGCTCACGGTAAAGTTCCCGCAATGTCCGCGCGTCTGCGCCCAAAATACCACTAGACATATAAGTACCTGCACAAAAGTGTAGCAAGTGTAGTATGAGTACGTAAATCAGCGCGTACCCAGTAAGTATCTAGCCTAACCCCCAAAGAATTAGTGACAAGAGGTCGACATCAACACTTACTAGTGGTCCAATATGATAGATACAGTAGAAATAAACAGGGAGTCAGAGTAGATAAACAAAATAACAAGTGTAAATACGTGGTGCAGTCCTCCTCTCAGCAATGACTCAAACTTTCAGCTAGTAACTACCTCCTTAATCGGAGTGTGTGTGTGTGTATATATATCCTTACTAGATAGGGCATCACAGTTCAATCAGGAACAAGCTCACAGATATGCTGCCTTCTTGTCAATTATTACGCACGATTTAATAAGAGTATTTTATAGAAATGTTGAGGCGTACGACCCAATCCCGTCATAATATGTGCACTGCCGAGGGTCGAATGGCACGAAACATAGATACATCTATTATATTGCCGAGGCGAATAGCCTGCTCCCATGAGAGTGTGATACATAATCTTGCCGAGGCGAACGGCCCGCTCCCATTAGAATAAGAAGCTTTAACGGGTCCTTTACCCCACTCACGAATAGATGTGTGAGTCATATATTTTAAGGGAAACCTTTCGATGAAAACGCATAATGCGGGAGAAATTCGTAAGAGGAGTACAATTATTTCCCGTCTAATCATGAAGCTCGTCGAATCTCTATCATATCGAGTCTATCACTCTACACAAGTCTCATCTCAAGTTGCAACGTAAAATAAAGGAATTAAATAGGTAGGAGACAACTCAAGTAGTACAGCTATAGCATGGTATGAACCTAAGTCTATCCGGATATAACATGAATCTAGCTACGCACAGACTCTCGTCACCTGGTACGTACGTTGCCCCCAAAACAAGTAACATATATCAAATACATCACCTAGGGGTAGTTTTCCCCCTCACAGAGTTAGACATGAGACTTACCTCGCTCCGAAGTTCCATAACCGGCTCCAACGCCCCTCAAACACCTCAAACTAAAGCCCGTCGATCCAAAACTACTTAAACAATGTGCAAACCAATCAAAATATACTCTAACACCCATAATTAATAAATTTAAATAATGCCCAACTCTGCTCGAAAATTTTCTAAAATCAACCCCGAGCCCACGTGTCCGAATTCCGAAATTCTTTGAAGATAATCGTTACCTATAACATTATGAACTTAAATATATAATTTATTCTTAATTCCATGTCCAATTTCATGGTCAGATCCCAAAAATACCAATATCTAGATTTTCTACCAAAATCCCGAAATGTTTACTAATTTCCATGTTTAAATCCATACACAAACCATGTATTTTACTTGTAATAGGTGGGAGTCACTTACCTTGTGTTGCTTGATTAAAATCTTTCCTTGAAGCTCTCCAAAATCGCCCCAACCAAGTGAAAAAATGGGAAAAAAGGGCCAAATCCTGTTCTTTAAAAGAATACACTGCCCAGCGACCTCTCGCACCTGCGGCCATTTGACTGCTTCTGCGGTTCCGTAGGTGCGGCCAAAATACCGCTTTTGCGGTCCCCCTTCAGCTCCCATGCCTTTGCATCTATGGACCAGGCTCCGTTTCTGCGGAGTCGCACCTGAGACCAAGGATCCGCTTCTGCGGTCTTGCAGGTGCGGCACAAACCTCGCACCTGCGCCTCCAGCCTGCCTCATTCCCTATCGCTTCTGCGCCGAATGCACCTCATCTGCGGAAACGCAGGTGCGGAAAGGACCTCGCACCTGCGACCTCTGCCTGCTTTCCTACTTAACTGCTTCTATGGTCTCCTTCTCGCTTCTGCGGGATCGCATCTGCGGTGCCCACTCTGCATGTGTGATTACACCAGCAGCTGCTAACTTCAGCAAATTCTTTAGGTTCAAAACTTGATCCGTTAGCCACCCGAAATCTACCCGAGGGCTCCGGGACCTTAACCAAACATACCAACACGTCCTATAACATAATACAAACTTAGTCGAACCCTCAAATCACCTCAAACATCATCAAAAACACAAATCACACTTAGATTCAAGCCTAATGAACTTTGAAACTTCTAATTTCCACAACCGATGTCGAAACCTATCAAATCACATATGATTGACCCCAAATTTTGCACACAATTCATAAATGACTCCACGGACCTACTTCAACTTCCGGAATCAGAATCCGACCCCGATATCAAAAAGTCCACTCTCAGTCAAACTTCCAAAAAATCATCCAATTTCCAACTTTTGCCGATTGACGCCGAAATAGTCTGCGAACCTCCAAATCAACATCCGGACACGCTGCTAAGACCAAAATTATCATACGAACCTATTGGATCCTTCAAATCCTGATTCCGATATCATTCACTCAAAAGTCAAACCTTAGTCAATTCCTCCAACTTAAAGCATCCAAAATTAGAATCTTCTTTCCAACTCAACTCTGAACTTCCCGAAATTCAATTCCAACCACACGCACAAGTCATAATATCTGAATTGAAGCTACTCAAGGCCTCAGACTACTGAACGACATGCTAGAGCTCAAAACGACCGATCGGGTCATTACATTCTTCCCCGCTTAAACATACGTTCATCCTCAAACGTGTTAAGAACTGCTTCAGAGTTGCCCAAAATCACTGTTTAACACCTCGTACACCTGCCCGTGCTGCCACAACCCAGTTTAACACATTAGCTCGAGCCGGACTGAAGATTCTCCCTATTTATTTAGTCAGTAAGCCTTATAATCAAATTCCAACCTCCGAATTTCTCTGTAATGTCTGATTCTAACATAGGACACCGTATCAATCACTACACACTGTATCCAACATGATCGTGCACTTGGGCTGGAATCACACCAAGCACCGCATAATTCACATGGTCATAATAACATTCTCTGACAACAATAACTAAAATTCCACGAATCCGGTACCCATAATACACTAATGATGCATGTAAGTCCTGTTCCAACTCTCGTAATACTGCCCCAAGGGAAGACATGTGTAGAAACTCATAACCACCTGCCGAATCAACAAATCATTGAGTCTCTCCTTCTGACAAGAACCATTAACTCATTCTGAACTATATAAGGATATTTGATCTTTAATATGCCTTATAAAAATCCGATTGCATCAATTTCAGGTCAAATTACCTCATTCCACCCAGTACCAGCTGTTCTGACGATAGCAATCTCAAACACTGCCAAAATCTCATATAACACCAACAATGCGCCAACAAGCTATAAACTCTAATATAACTCATAAGCAAGAACGAACTCTGACGGAGAAATTACCCAGCCCGCATAACGAATAAAACGGCCGAATAGGTGCTATGAACCTACCTTGGGGAAGAAAACGAGGCACACAAAATAAGTGTAAGAAACTATGCTCAACATCTCACTGTTGCGGAGTGCAACCCGATCCAATGTGACACTATTGCGGCGTGCAACCTGATCCAAACATGACAATGTTGCGGCATGCAACCCGATCAACACAACATACTCGTGGTGGCGTTCCACCCGATCCACACAATATACTAGTGGCGGCGTGCCACCCGATCCGCGCATAACAATCAAGATGAAAACACACATCAAGCCGTAATGCTTATACTCACGAAATGTCCGAATATCGACCACAAGCACGCCAATTGCATAATACAAATCCTGGGGAGACGGGTAGCGCCAAACGCTATGAAACCCAAGCACAACTAAGGTGCGATATATGGTCTGCATCTCGAGAACCATCCTGTTCACATAACACCACAGCTACGCGGGACCTCAACACATGTGTGAATAATCAAGCAGTCTCATAACCCACATGGCACAATAGAGTATTACATGAAATAACTGATGACGAAAATAACATCCAATGCCCGAAGACTCATCCATAAGCAATGCTATGCTGAATGAACACACCCGGCCTGGTGTAGGGCACACATCCACATTTAGACCCTCCGATGGACCTTAAGCCGATTCTGATCATACCATACTTGGCTAATTACCTTTCAAGAATCCATAATAATCTCTTTCCATGACACATAAGAACATCTGTCGAATTCAGAACAAACTCACACAGTCCGCAGCCCAAGCAATAGAACGCCTGTCAGGCATAAACTCTTGCATTTGCGATTTTACCATCACCTCCATAATTAGTTTCAATCCTTAACAATCAAGTGACTAACATTTCATACTTATACGAATATCCTCGTGGGGTACGCTCCCACAACCTTTCGTTCAGGTAGCAAAGTCTGCACATCTATACCACCAACCGTTCAATTTCTGTGAAGCGAATCAAAATCCGCAAGTCAATACACAAAGCCTCTTCCATAAAACATCATTTTCAGATGACACTAAAGAAAATACCAGCTTACTCTAAATATTTGAATTCACCCCTGCTCATCCGAGCTCGTGACATTCTATCAACACCAAACCACAACCTTGACCTTCAACCTCTAGTTCCCATGCCGCTCACTGCACCTATCATATGCCGCTATGTGAGAATACCAGAATTCATCATAACCCCTGAATTACCAGTTGAATAAACATTTTGTTGGCTAGAAACCTTTCACTTAACTCATTTAAGAAGAACCAATGCAACACGTAGCTGAATTCCCAAACCGTAGAAATAACAACCTCAAGTTGTGATCTAGATCGCCACGACTCTTCCGGAGTCCATTTACACAACAAGGCCATTTGAATCAAATACCTCCCAAGTAAATCAAGCTACGGTGGCTGTCAAGCCCGTACGTATATCCACAAACCAAATGTATAACTTCACACGCCGAAGGAACTGATCATTGCCACAATCATGCTAATTCAAACATTACTAACCGACACAACTGCTTTCAATTTACTCTGGACTTGCCTTATAAATATTAATAGCTCCATTCAAAATGTAATGCACCAAATCTGCACTCATCCTGAGTGACCAACATCACGAGACCATACTGTCCTCAATACTCACAAACCATCTCATACTCTCCTTATGCGCACAATAGCATCTCCAACTGGTACACCCATTCTGCAAGACCTCCCGCGAGTCCGAATCCATTTCTTCCTTTACTCCAATACTGCACTTAATTCTTGAACCCACTAGGACCTTCATCGAGAGTCACCCACTCTGACCTGGTTTTGAATATAACCAAACTCCATAGCTCTGTTAGCACATGAATACCCTATTAAGCTTAATCATAGGTACGAAACCACAGTACAAGGAACAAAGCAAGAGACTCGAGAAAAGGAAGCTTAATCATAGGTACGAAAGTTTTCTACAAAAAGGGGGCTGGCTCTCGAGTCTTCCCAAAAACCTGAACATGCTTCGATAAAGCCGAATATAGCACAGATCCATCAAACCCTTTGCTGAGTTACCCCCTGATGCTCTCTTTCCTTAGTCATAATAACCCACCAACGCACTGATAACTGGAAACCGCACAAGCAGACAAACACGTGATCCAATCGTAAACGGTAGGGCTCCGCCACTTAGCTCTAAGCTACCATCATATAATGCAGTGCCCACAATGATTCCTCCTTCTCAATTACCATGATCTCGCACCATTAACCCACCAAATTTCTTGTACTATATTGTTAAACTTTTCATGAACATTCTGAATCACCAGTCAGATCACATATTTGGCCTCTTACTAGGTAGCAAGTAGTATTCTCCACAGAAGCTTCATCAACATCATGCAACCACTAACCTACTCACAGGAGATGACCCACTTGTGGAATTCCTCACTAACATCTTCCAACGACGCTGTACTGGGTACAACTATCACGAATCAGTAAATTCTTCTGAGCCCATGCTCGCCCACCAACTATATAAGTCTGCTCCTTCCCTATAGACTTCAACTGAAAGTTCAACAATACGTTCTGAACTCAAGTCATATTGCACCTGAAATAATAATTAGATTCTCACACCTCTCTTCATTTCAAACAAACTCCTTTCTTTCGTATTCAATCTTTCTTCCTACAGTAACCATCACTCCAAATAAAATTCGTAGGCCAAATCACCTTCCATCACGATTCCCAAACCGTTCTGCACTTTCACAAGGCACGCGGCCATCCTACCAGAGAATCCATATGCTAACCTGCCACTCCTACTTCGGTTAAACCACCTCCTTTAAGCAACTTCTCATACTTGACCTGCTAGTACTCAACCACCGCGAGACACTTCCCGCCATGTCTTCCCTCATACTTTGCTGCCCGAATGTTGCATCAAATCAAAATGCATCTCTGTAGCACTTGAACCAATAAAATGTTACCGACTCTAAGCCTCTTCGAAGATCATCTTTCCCGAGCCATCAACATTAGAAATACCAATTCAATTCTGAACCGCTGCACACAGCTATCTCTGGCAATCGCCCCTCAGGTACTATTTCACAACACCCAGTCCCGAAGGAAAAATCCAAGAAGACTGTAACACCGGCGAACCATAATGCATTCAAATAAGGACGTCGACACCGCATTACAATGAAAATTCCACCATACTCGAAAACATCAAGTCTCGTTACTTCATCAACCAACCTGGACATCTATAGTCCGATTGCCTTTCCTCCGCTGTAATTAAATGCTGAACCCCTTAATCAGGCACTGTAAAATCCTCTCTTTAAGCTATTCACTGCCTCAACACATAAACGAGCACCTTATCCTTACACCAACATTGTGCGGTAACAACGCATAGACATCGTAGCAATTCGTGCACAGCCTCGAAATCATAGAAAATACAGATGCTGAGCTAGAACAAAAGAACATCTTTCTGCAAGGCGACAACAATAGCATGCCCGAACACGCAGGGAAAAACATCCTGCACTAAGTCTGCAGTACCACTATAACTCCTGGACGCTCAATTGATAACAAGCGCTTCGCATCGCATAAGATTGAGTATGAAGGAAATAAAGGCACAAGCCTCAATGAATCAAACCGCACAATGAGAAAATCAAGAATGGAAGTGCTCCGAACAACCCTGTAGCCTCTCGAAGATAAGTACAAACATCTCCGTACCGATCCGCAAAACACTACTAGCTTGCTCACGACTCGTGAGACCTAAGTGCACCTAGAGATCTGATACCATGTTGTCAGGACCAAAAATTCACTAGGGGTCGTGATGGCTCCTAACAGCACCGTCAGGCAAGCCAGTAAAGATTAGTCAATTTAATTACTCATTCTAGCACCTTAAAATCATAATTCTTACTAATGAAATAGTGTGAAATAGAATTTACACAAACCATAATAGTGAATAATCTGTAGGAACCCCCAAAACCCGGTGCTATAAGTGCATGAGCATCAACTAAGAAACATAATAAAATACAACATCTGTCTGGAATACAAGTTAGATAGGAAAATATGAATAACTCTGATGGAGACTCTACAGGCTGCGGATCGGAGCGTGAAATGCAACTCACAATAAAGTCCTCGCAATGGCTGTGGCTCTGCACCCAAAAGACCACTAGACATATAAGTATCTGCACAAAAGTGCAGCAAGTGTAGTAGGAGTACTTAAATCAAGACGTACCCAGTAAGTATCTAGCCTAGCCCTAGAGAAGCAGTGATGAGGGGTCGACATCAACACTTATTAGTGGTCCATATGAGAGACACAGTAGAAATAAACAGGGAGTTAGAGTAGATAAATGAAATAACAAGTGTAAATACATCGTACAGTCTTCCTCTTAGCAATGACTCAAACTCTCAGGTAGTAGCTACCTCCTCAATAGGAGTGTGTGTGTGTGTGTGTGTGTGTGTGTGTGTGTGTGTGTATAATCAACCTTACCAGATAGGGCGTCACAGTTCAATCAGGAACAAGCTCACAGATATGCTGACTTCTTGCCAATTATTACGCACGATTTCGTAAGAGTATTTTATAGAAATGCCGAGGGGTACGGCCCAATCCCGTCATAATATTTGCATTTATGAGGGTCAAACGGAATGAACCATAGATACATCTAATATATTGTGAGGCAAGCGGCCCGCTCCCATGCGAGTGTGATATATAATCCTGCCGAGGCGAATGGCCGGATCGCATCATAATGTGTGCACTGCCAGGTGTCGGACGACACAAAGCATACATGTATCAACTATACTGCCGAGGCGAATGGCCCGATCCCATTAGAATAGGAAGCTTCTACGGTTACTTGACCCCACTCACGAATAGACGTGTGAGTCATAAATTTTAAGGGAAGCCTTTTGATGAAAACGCATAATGCGGGAGAATTTTGTAAGAGGTGTACATTTATTTCGTGGCTAATCATGAAGCCCGTCGAATCTCTACCATATTGAGTCTATCACTCTACACAAGTCTCGTCTCAAGTCGCAGCGTAAAATGAAGGAATTAAATAGGCAGGAGACAACTCAAGTAGTACAGCGATAGCATGGTGTGAACCTAAGTCTATCCGGACATAACATGAATCTAGCTACGCATAGACTCTTGTCACCTGGTACGTACGTAGCCCCCAAAATAAGTAACATATATCAAATACATCGCTTAAGGGTAGTTTTCCCCCTCACAGAGTTAGACAGGAAACTAACCTCGCTCCGAAATTCCATAACGGGCTCCAACGCCCCTCAAACACCTCAAACCAAATCGCGTCGATCCAAAACTATTCAAACAATGTGCAAACCAATCAAAATATGCTCTAACACCCAGAATTAATCAAATTAAATAATTCTCAACTCCGCTAAAAAAGTCTCTAATATCAACCCTCTGGCCCACGTGCCCGGATTCCGAAACTTTTTGAAGAGGATCGTTATCCATGACATTATTATTCCTAATTCCATACCCAATTTCTTGGTCAAATCCCAAAAATACCAATTTCTAGATTTTCTACCAAAATTCCAAAATTTCTACTAATTTTCATGCTTAAATCCATACACAAACCATGTATTTAACTTGTAATAGGTAGGAGTCACTTACCTTGTGTTGCTTGATTAAAATCTCCACTTGAAGCTCTCCAAAATTGCCCCAACCAAGTGAAAAAATGGAAGAAAATGGGCCAGATCCCGTTCTTTAAAAGAGCATACTGCCCAATGATCTCTCGCACCTGCGGCCATTTGACCGCTCCTGCGGTTCCGCAGGTGCGGCCAAAATACCGCTTCTGCGGTCCTCCTTCAGCTACCCTGCCTTCTCATCTGCAGACAAGACTCCGCTTCTGCGGAGTCACACCTGCGACCAAGGATCCGGTTCTGCGGTCTTGCAAGTGTGGCATAAACCTCGCACCTGCGCCTCAAGCCTACCTCACTCCCTATCGCTTCTGTGCCAAATGCACCGTGCGGACACGCAGGTGCGGAAAGGACCTCACACCTGCGACCTCTGCATGCTTCCTACTTGACTGGTTCTACATTCTCCTTCTCGCTTTTGCTGGCTCGCATCTACTGTGCCCACTCCGGAGGTGCGATTACACCAGCAACTACCAACTTCAGCAAATTCTTTAAGTTCAAAACTTGATCCATTAACCACCTGAACCTCAACCGGACATAACAACACATCCTATAACACAATACGAACTTAGTCGAACCCTCAAATCACCTCAAACAACATCAAAAGCACAAATCGCACATAGATTCAAGCCTAATGAACTTTGATACTTCCAATTTCCACAACCGACGCCAAAACCTATCAAATCACAACCGATTGACCCCAAATTTTGCACACAAGAAAAGTCCACTCCCGGTCAAACTTCCCAAAAATCATCCAAATTCCAACTTTCGCCAATTGACGCCAAAATAACCTACGGACCTCCAAATCAACATTCGGACACGCTCCTCAAACCAAATCATCATACGAATCTATTGAAAACTTCAAATCCTGATTTCGAGGTCATTTACTCAAAAGTCAAACCTTAGTCAATTCCTCCAACTTAAAGCTTCCAAAATAGATTTTCTTTCCAACCCAACTCCTAAGTTTCCAAAATTCAATACTGCATGTACATGTCATAATACCTGAAGTGAAGCTACTCAAGGCCTCCGACTGATGAATGGCGTGCTAGAGCTCAAAATGACCAGTCTGGTCGTTACATGTATTTATGCTATTGTAAAAAGATAGGCTCTTATTTTTCTGAATGCTAATAGTACATTCTCAAATTAAATTAGTAATAGGACATTATAGTAGTTTTCACCTTGGATTTGAGTTTTTTTAATGGTTCCGATAGGTCCAGATGGTTATTTTCGGCAAGGAAGTATGCCCGGATATGCATTTGGATATTCTTAGAAGGTTTCGCCGCTAATTGGCGAAAGTTGGAAATTTGAAGGTTTGGAAAGTTCATAAGTTTGAGCGAGAGTTGACTTTGAGGATAACAAATTCGGATTGTGGTTCCGGGAATTGGAATAGCTTTGTTTTTTCATTTGGGACTTGTGTGCAAAATTTGAATTCATTCCGAGTTGATTTGATATGTTTCAGCGCGAGTGTTGGAAGTTGAAATTTCAAAGTTCATTAAGTTTGATTTGAGGTGCGATTCGTCGTTTTGATGTTGTCATGTGTTATTTGAGGCCTTGAGTAGGTTCGTGTTATGTTATGAGACTTGTTGAAATGTTTGTACGTGATTCCGAGGGGCTCAGGCGTGTTTCAGATTGAATTTGAATCATTTTCCTTCATTTTGGCATTGTTGGTTCTGCTGAGCATCTGGTTTCCTTGTTCGCTATTACGTAGAGTTAATGGCGATTATGTAGAGTTGTTTGATGGCTAAGGAAAAGTTGTTCATCACGTTCGCAAGTCCTCAAACGTGTTTGCGAAGATTGAGGCAAATGTTCAGTGCGTTCGCGAGTCTAGCAACGCGTTCGCGTAGAAGGAAGGAAGGCCTGAAGATGTCAAGTGTTTGTTCTTCGCGGTCGCAAAAGTGTTGAAAGAGATCATGTAGCTCTAGGTGTATGATCATCACGTCCGCGACTATGATGGTGCGATTGCAAAAGAGGAAGTTTCAACTGGTGGGAGATTGTACGCGTTCGCGAAGTGTAATAACTGGGCAGACTCTATTAATTTCCGTTTCGAGGGTTGGAGTAATTTTATCATATTTGGAGCTATAGAGCTCGGATTGAAGCAATTTTTGGGGGCGATTTTCATCACATGGATTGGGGTAAGTGTTCTCTACTCGGTTTTGAATTTATTTCATGGCTCTATCTTCGTTTTTGGCATTTAATTGAGGATTTCAAGAGAGAAATTGGGGAATTTTGTCTAATGTTTCATATAGTGAATTTTTGAGTTTTGAACAACGATTCGGAGTCGAATTTGAGTGAAACTAGTATGGTTGTACTCGTAATCTAATGGGTTGTCAGATTTTATAAGTTTTGTCGGATTCTGAGGTGTGGGCCCGGGTTTGACATTTTGGTTGACTTTGGGCTTTGATTAAAGATTCGACCTTTGTCATTTGAAATTATTTCCTTAGGCATTATTAGATGTATTTCAGTTACTTTTGGCTAGTTTCGAGCCGTTCGTAGGTTGTTATGTGCGAGATGGCATTTTTGGAGTTTTGTTTGGCTTGCTCGGTATTGGATTTGGCTTGTTTGAGGTAAGTAGCACTTCTAAACTTGGTGCTGAGGGTATAGACCCCTGAATATACGTGAATATGTGTTTGGTGTTGAGGTGACGCACATGCTAGGTGACGGGCGTGTGAGCATGCACCGTGTGAATTGTAACACGATTATTTCTGTGGTACTATGTAGTTACCTAATCATATTTGTATCTATGAAATCTCTACGTGCTAGAGTAACTGAGTTGTGATCCATGTTAGAAACCATGTCTAGGCTATATGCTGATTCTGTTGGGACCCACTGCGGTTATATCTGCTGTGGAGTTATTTGCTTAAATTGGAGTCACATACTCAATCATACTCATTCATTTGGATATCATATCTTAGTCTCTATTTCTATTTATTGATACATCATATCATCATTTTTGGGAAGATTGGAGAGATTGATTACTGAGTAAGTCTGATGGCCTGTTTGTGAGTGATATTTATAGGAGCGGGCTACACGGCGCAGCATGTTATTTTGATTTATGCCATAATTGTCTTGTTATAGCGCTTGGGCTGAAGGAGCTCCTCCGATCTGCACACCCACAGTGAGCGCAGGTACCTATTAAGTGTGAGTGCGAGTGCCGAACAACTGTGAGGACTGAGTGACAGGGAGGAATGAGTGGATTGATACTCTGAGAGTATGCATATGGCTGTTCACTATGTTGTATCCCATTCGACATGCGCACTTAAGATGCAGGCATAGAGATGCATTTTCCTCATGCTGCACGGTATCATGACATTCTTGACTTCTCATACACATTGACATGTAGGCATGGAGATGTACATTCCTCATGCCATTTAAAAATGAAACATTTGCCTGTGGAAAAGTTTTGGAAAGAAAATCACGTTTTTACAAACTTACTCATGTTTTAGTGCTTTCGATAAAAGATGTGGGTTTTACTATTATACTTGAAAAACATGCCTATTATTTCGGAAATTTGAACGAGCTGAGCACTATATCTTTGAGTTACTTCTTTTAGCATTTTCATAATGATGTTATGAACTGTTGTTGGCTTTTGGTGTGGGATTCCGATCTTTGTTCTAGCTCATCACTTCTTTCAACCTAAGGTGAGGTTTGTAACTTATTGAGTATATGGGGTCGGTTGTACTCATACTACACTTCTGCACCTTGTGTGCAGATGTTGGATGCTGATGTTGCCGTGCACGGCGGGAGTTGGATTCGAAGATGTACCTGCGTTTCGGTCATAACTGTCTCTTGATCTTGGTAGCTTTAGAATTTTAATCTATTCATGTATATTTCAAACAGATGATGTACTTTATTTTTTACTAGTTTTGTAAATTCTAAATCTTAGAAGCTCATGATTTATACTACCAGTCCTTAGGAACTCTTTGTATAATTGTTTAGTTGTATTATAATTCTTTCTTTTAATAAATCATTTGAACTGGTTTACTGTAAACTGGCTTACCTAGACGGTTGGGTTAGGTGTCGTCACTGCTAATTGGATTTCGGGTCGTGACAAGTTGATATTAGAGCTCTAGGTTCATAGGTTCTACAAGTCATGAACAAGTGACTAGTAGAATCTTGCGGATATATATGACGACGTTCATACCTATCTTCGAGAGGCTATAGGGCATTTAGGATAACTTCCCATCCTTCATTCCTTATCGTGCGGCATTGATTCAGTTTTTGAAGCATAATTCTTTGAATTCCTTCCACGCACTCGTATGCGCATGTGATCGCTCAGTATCAATTGTGCGTCTACGGCTTGTGATTTCATGGATGAGGTGCGAGATGTGATTTGTGTGCCGATGATGGGCCAGTCTAAGAGACTTGAGGCCGTATTTTGACGGTAGCTTGAGCACGGGGATTTCAGTTGTGTGAGTACATACTTTTGGACTTATATGTCCGTTAGTATCCCTATGAGTGAAATTTAAGGCTCAGTGAGTGATTGGATGGTTATATGATGAAATATGACGTGACTGCAGGATGTGTCCAGATAGTTTGAATGTGATGAGAAGAATTTGTTTTAGATTTAAAATGGACTATTGGGTGCTTGATTCCTGTCTTAATATAATGTGTTGTCTCGAGTTATGAGTGTGTCGATGGATCTTTCATGTTGTCTAATTGAGGAACGAAATAGATTTTCATGTCTTGTTTATGAGCTCGGACTCAGGAAGATTAAGCGATTGCACAGTAGCTTTGGCTGTGAAAGGGGATAGAGAGATGCCAGTTTGAGGCTAAACAGGTGGGTTATCACCTGCGCGTTAATCTACGGATGTGTGATCCTTATGATGTTCTGTGGAGGCTTTCTTTTCTACCAGTGGGTACAAGTGTTGCAGTTTGAGTTCAGATTGGTCGAGATAGTTGACATGACCTTCACGAGGATGAATGCGAGAATTGCAGATGATTTGAGATATTAGATGGTTTGTGTTACACGAGCTTATGAAGGATTTAGTTGAATCTCATTGCGGTATTATGGCAGTAATGGGCTATGGTTATTGTAAGTTATCAGATGCTTTATTCCATGGCTTTGAGCTAAGTGGGGGAGTCTACTCTCGACAATTTGACTGCATGATTACGTGTTGTATTGGTTTCAGTTTGAGGCATACTTGTGAATCCGTTATGACTTGCAGAGGTTGAGATCGAGGATGACTCGAGTAAGGGTATTTCTAAATTCGGATTATATTATACTTTATGGGTATATGGAAATCATGGATGATTTGAGTTGTTATTCGTGAGGGATGTAGTGCGCATTGGAGACAGAATTTGCTCGGTTGCGTTAAGACGAGGTTATTTCTTTGGGTGTTGTCGTGCTAATGAGGTACATGTCGTTCGGCCCGTTTAGGTGGTGCAATAGAGATTTGAGCAGAGTAGATGACTCTAGAGAAGGATCTAATGGATTCAAGAATTATATATAGCAATTGAGAATTTATTCGGATTTATATATGGCTCGACTCTGAGATTTGCGTCGGATGGTGTCTGGACTCAAGGTATTTCTGTATCACTATGAATTCTAACTTTCAGTATTAGGAAGGTGAAGGAGATAGTTTCAGGTTCACATAAGGACTCTTCGGAGTTGGTGTCTCGATTGTGGTACTTCTGGGGTGCTTGACTAGGAATACATCGGCTTATGGGCTTTAGGCGGTGTGGTTTCATGCTAGGATCTCGTGGTGAGTTTTGGTTAAGGATCGTGGTGTTCTGGCAAGGGAAGTGTCCATTTGTGGGTAATTCAGAAGGAACTCAGAGAAATAGGATAACTTGGTAATAGCTTGGATCAGCACGGTAACGGATATGATCGGTTCTTTGGGTACTTATGATATGGTGAGCCTCTACAGGCGTTTTGTGGCAATGCTCTTGGGTTTTGGCAAGATGAGTGGCTTGGTTGAGTTAAAGAGATTCGGTTTTGATATCTGGGTTTTGTACAAATGGATTTCAAAGTGTTCTCAATGGTTTCTACCACGGTTCGAGGTGTATATTTCCTGCTGGTGTGAGGAGCATGTTGCGTGTTGTGATTTTCTCTTGGATTAGATCAAATGGAAGGTTTCTGGCTAATTGAGTATGTAGTTTGTTTGTGATTCAGAGTTGATTATGAGATTCTCGTACTTTTCATGTTCATGATAGATGCGTTATGTTGTGTGGGATTAAGATTTGCGTGTGCAAGGTCACAGTATAGTATTGAAAGAAATGGCATGAATTCTTACACAACATGGACGGTTTCAGATGACCAGATGAATGATATTACTACTTGGTATGCTTGAGGAGAGCGCACATTGCAGAAGGTGCACTGAGTGTTGACTTACGGATGGTTCATTGGTATTGTGGCACTTGCCTGGTTGATCGACTGCTGATATTCAGATTTTGCTATGTGGCACGGAAGAATTATAGAAGTATTCCTCATGGGAAAATTGTGTATGAGAGATGTGTTAGACATTCGGGCAGTGGAGTTGGGATTAGATATGGTGATTCATGTGTTATAGGGATTTGGAGACTGGGAGTTCTAATAAGCAGATTGTTTCGTGGTTGTGGACTGTGAAGATGTGGCCAAAGCTAGCCAGATGATAGTATATGTTATGGTTAGGTCAGTGTGGACTTTCGAGGGATTATTTATCTATTTATGGATGACCAGAGTTGATTTGGGGCCAATTGGTAGGCCCAACGAGGATGTGTATTCTACATCTGGTCGTATTGGTCGACCCCGTACTACTATTGTTGGGGGATGTGCCATTCGGTTAGAGTTGAGCTTATTCGTGTTCTGATATGATCTATGGGTTACTTCTCTATGCTACGAGGGGTTTTGATTTGTTGGTTATAAGCACACATGGTGCGGTTCTGTTTGGGACTTGTAGCGGGATTTGAGCGAGATGGTTATCGGGTTGTCGAATGGTTGATCGCCTTTTGGTTATGTTCTCTACGGACTGTGGTATATTGTGCTATTTGCTTCTCCGTGGTTATGATCATACACTTCGTGTATTTGATGTCAAATTGCGTGTAGTTGTTGACTTTGAGCATGTGACTTGAGGTATTTCATATGGACCCATGTTTGGATGGGCTCACGCATTGCAGTTGGGTTATGTCGGAATATGATCCTTTTTGTTAGATTCGTGTGTCTTGGTTCTACTATGTAATGGGTTTGTAGCATTGCGGTTGTGGTGATACTTGTTGAACTTGCAGGATGGTTCTCTCGTTTGAGTCATTTTCCATGATTGAGTGAATTTGGATTGTTGCTTATTGGTGAACGGACTGTGTGGGTTGTGGCTTTAGGTTGTATTGATGTGGCATGTCACTAGAGTTGTTCTGTGATGAGATGAGGTCATCAGATCTAGAATAGGTGCTATCAGATTTGTTTGTGGAATATTTGGAAGGATAATGTCGTTGATCGACTTAGAAATTTGGCTATAGTTCTTGTCAGATGAGAGGGAACTCCATGACTTGTTGATCTGATAAAGTGTTTATGAGTTTCTGTATGTTTCCTTCATCATCGGCAGTGTGTGAAGGTTTTAGAATGAGGTTTTGTTTGATCTGAGGTTTATCACCAGTACCGAGTTTGTTTTGAGCAGTTACTGTGGTCGGAAGTTTTTGGTACAAGGACACTAGTTAATTGGTATATCATACGACTACATCTTGGGTTATGGTTATGGCTTGATACAGCTTGTTCAAACTTATATAGTGTGTAGATGCGAGATTCGGGTCTTATAGGGAATTCCGGATGTTGGAAGTTGGGTTCCAAGGTTTATGGGCTAAGGTTGGATTAAGGATCTTTAGTTTGGTGGTGTCGTCAGGCTTATATGAATTAGGGTAACTTGGGATTACCCCCGGGTATATGTATGGTAAGGTTACACAGTGATTTGATGGCTTTGGAACGACTCTTGGCACGTTCGAGGATGAACATATGTTTATGTGGGGGAGGATGTAACGACCTGACTAGTCGTTTTGAGCACTAGCGTTCCATTCAGCTACTTGGAGCCTCGATTAGCTTCGTATGATTTATTATGACTTGTGTGTATTGTCGATTTTTATTTTCAGGTGATCCGGAGTTTGACTTAGAAGAATGAATTTCACGTTTGAAGCTTTAAGTTGAAAGAGTTAACCGAGTTTAACTTTTTAGTATTTGACCTCAGATTTGCAATTTATTGATTCCGATAGGCCCGGATGGTGATTTTGAACACGGGCATATGCCCGGATTTGCATTTGGATATTCCTAGAAGGTTTCGATGCTAATTGGTGAAAGTTAAAAATTTGAAGGTTTGGGAAGTTCATAAGTTTGACCAAGAGTTAACTTTGAGGATATCAAATTTGGATTGTGGTTCCGGGAATTGGAATAGCTTCGTTATTTCATTTGGGACTTGTGTGCAAAATTTGAGTTCAATTCCTAGTTGATTTGATATGTTTCGGCGCGAGTTTTGGATGTTCAAAGTTCAAAGTTTATTAAGTTTGATTTGAGGTGCGATTCATCGTTTCGATGTTGTTATGCGTTATTTGAGGCCTCGAGTAGGTCCATGTTATGATTTGGGACTTGTTGAAATGTTCGGACGTGGTCCCGAGAGGTCGGGCATGTTTCAGATCGAGTTCGAATCATTTTCCTTCATTTTGGCATTGCCGGTTCTGCTGAGCATCTGGTTTCCTTGTTCGCTATCTCGTAGAGTTAATGGCGATCGCATAGAGTTGTTTGATGGCTGGGGAAAAGTTGTTCATCACATTCGCGAGTCCTCAGATGCGTTCGCGAAGGTTGAGGCAAATGTTCAGCGCGTTCACGAGTCTAGCAACATGTTCGTGTAGAAGGAAGGAAGGCCTAAAAATGTCAGACGTTTGTTCTTCGCGGTCGCGAAGTGTTGAACGCGATCGCGTAGCTCCAGGAGAATGATCATCGCATTCGCGACTGTGATGGTGCAATTGCAAAAGAGGAAGTTTCAGCTTGTGGGATTTATTCTATGCGAACGCGTGGGATCGTCCGCGTTCTCGAAGTGTAATAACTGGGCAGACTCTATTACTTTCCATTTCGAGGGTTATAGTCATTTTATCATATCTGGAGCTATGGAGCTCGGATTGAAGTGATTTTAGAGGCGGTTTTCATCATATGGATTGGGGTAAGTATTCTCTACTCGGTTTAGATTTTATTTCACGAATCTATATTCATTTTTGGCATTTAATTGAGGATTTCAAGAGAGAATTGGGGGATTTTGTCTAAAGTTTCATAGAGTAAATTTTTGAGTTTTGAACAAAGATTCGGAGTCAGATTTGAGTGAAACTAGTATGGTTGGATTCGTAATCGAATGGGTTGTCGGATTTTGTAAGTTTTGTCGGGTTCCAAGGTGCTCGCTTAGGTTTGACTTTTGGTTGACTTTGTATTTTTAATTAAAGATTCGACCTTTATCATTTGGAATTATTTCCTTAGGCATTATTTTATGTATTTGAGTTGCTTTTGGCTTGTTTCGAGCCGTTCGGAGGTCGGTACGCGCGAGATGGCATTTTTGGAGTATCGTTTGGCTTGCTCGGTATTGGATTTGGCTTATTCGAGGTAAATAACGCTTCTAAACTTGGTGCTGAGGTTATGGACCCCTAAATATACATGATATGTGTTTGGTGTTGAGGTAACGCACATGCTAAGTGACGGGCGTGTGAGCGTGCACCGTGTGATATGTGACTCGATTATTTCTGTGGTACTGTGTAGTTACCTAATCATATTTGTATCTATGAAATCTCTACGTGCTAGAGTAATTGAGTTATGATCCATGCTAGAAACCATGTCTAGGTTATATGCTGATTCTGTTGGGACCCACTGAGGTCATATCTGCTGTGGAGTTATTTGCTTAAATTGTAGTTACATACTCAGTCATAGTCATTCATTTGCATATCATATCTCAATCTCTGTTACCATTTATTGATACATCATATCATCATTTTTGGGCTGATTTTCATGTCATTGTGAGCCCGAGAGTCTGGAGAGATTGATGACTGAGTAAGCCTGATGGCCTGTTTGTGAGTGGTATTTATAGGAGCGGGCTACACGCCGTAGCATGTTATTTTGATTTATGCCATAATTGGCTTATTATAGCGCTTGGGATGAAGGAGCCTCTCCGGTCTGCACACCCACAGTAAGCGCGTATCTATTGAGTGTGAGTGCGAGTGCGAGTGCCGAGCGAGAGTGCCGAACGACTGTGAGGACTGAGTGTCTGTGAGGAATTAGTGACTGGGAGGAATCAGTGGATTGATACTCTGAGAATATGCATATGGTTGTTCACTATGTTGTATCACATTCGACATGTGTACTTGACATGCAAGCATAGAGATGCATTTTCCTCATGATGTACGGTATCACGACATTCATGACTTCTCATACACATTGACATGTAGGCATAGAGATGTACTTTCCTCATGCCATTTGATAATGAAACCTTTAACTGTGGAAAAGTTTTGGAAACAAAATCGCGATTTTACAAACTTACTCATGTTTTAGAGCTTTCGGTAAAAAAATTGGGTTTTACTGTATTTTTGAAAAGCATTCCTATTTTTTTCCGAAATTTTGAACGAGTAGAGTACTATATCTCTGAGTTACTTCTTTTAGCATTTTCAGTATGATGTTATGAACTGTTGTTGGCTATTGGTGTGGGACTCCGATATTTACTACTTTCAACCTAAGGTTAGGTTTGTTACATATTGAGTACACGAGGTCAATTCTACTCATACTACACTTCTGCGCCTTGCGTGCAGATGTTGGATGCTGATGTTGCTGCGTACGGTGGGAGCTAGATTTGAAGATGTACCTGTGTTTCAGTCATAGCTTCCTCTTAATGTTGGTGGCTTTAGAATTTTAACTTGTTCATGTATATTTCAAATAGATGATGTACTTTATTTTGATACCAGCTTTGTAAATTCTAAATCTTAGAAACTCATGATTTGATTACCAGTCCTTGGGAATTCTTTGATTAATAGTTCAGTTGTATTATCATTCCTTCTCTTAATAAATATCATTTGAACTAGTTTATTGTTAACTGGCTTACCTAGCAGATTAGGTTAAATGCCATCACGACTAGTTGGATTTCAGGTCATGGCAGGATCTCGCCCGACATCGGCAGCAAATTTGTAATTGACTAGAAAGGACCATTCTTACCTTTTTAGAATTGTACTGGGGTGAAACTCTCCTACTATAAAAAGGAGAAGCTTTTTGATTCAATACACATTGTAACATGCATATCAAAGCAATACAATTTCATTTTTACTGCTCTCTAGCTATAGCAAAGTTGTTACTTTACTGTTAGATGTTCATTCTTTATTGGCTCTGAACCAAGGGTCCGATCGAGGGAAAACCCAAGTTCGAGCTGGGCCATAGCATTACAACTGGTTTGATTATTCGTTTTATCTTTCATTTATTTATCTAACTTCCTTAGTTACTTGTATTGAATCAATCCACATATCCTTAAAATCGCATATAAATTTAATTGTTGCCCGTTTTAAGGGTAAACAGTTTAGCGCCCACCATGGGGCTAAGGATATAGGTGGTGGTTTAACACAAATTTCCATAACAAATTCTATTTTAAGCTTGTTCTTTAAGTTTTCAATTTCAGGACAGCTTAAAAATGTCAAACTCTCAATCTGCTCACTTAAACGTCGATGCTGAGTCTGGCCATCGTGGCGAAAACAACAATATGGTGCCTAGCAATGAGGTACACCCCCCCCGATCCCAATAGAGTGCCAATTGCAAACGCAGCCGATGCTAACTCTCATGTAGCCATTGATGCTAACTTGCTTACTGACCCCGAGAACAGCGTTTGTGGAGGAGACCGACCAACGACTCAAAGAGCGCCCGAAGGCGAAGGTGGCGGGGTCAATCTACGAGTGATCCTCGAAATGTTACAAGCCCAATAGGCAGCGACAGCGCAACTGCAAAATCAAAGCCGCGCTCCCAGTAGGTTTGAGCCCGAAAAAGCACTTGGGGAAATGAGCGGATCACTGAAAGGCTGGTTGGGATAGAGACTGGTATCAGCCCTGAAGTAATGAAGATGCTTGAAGCATTAATGAAACGGGTGGAATTAGATGAAAACAAAAATCGAAGCAAACGAAAAGTAGGTAGAGACATATAATTCCGGGGTTGACCAAATTCCAGGAGCGCCTTCAATATTGAAAGGCTCGGACTCCAATTAATTTGTCCAAAACCCATTCCCTCCGAGCGCGGCGCGGAAGCCAATCCTAAAGAGGTTTCGACATCATCAGATCCCTTCCCACGGGTCCGGGCGCAATTCTACGAGGAATGGCTTCGGCCAACATCATTAGATCGAGGGTAGTGTAGTAGTTACGGTTACAAGATCAAATAGTGCTGACAGTCCGGGTATTAAACAGGTTTAACATGGCATGTGAAACCACTAAAGGGGAGATAACCCTACTCGTGAACACTGTCGGGACCATTCAGGAAATAAATTTCTATGTGATCAAAGGGGACATGAGATATAACTCTATTCGGAAGACCATGGGTTCACAACATGAGGGCAGTACCTTCGACCTTGCACCAAGCGCTAAAATTCCCTACTCCGGGAGGAATCAAGACGGTATATGGAGAATAGCAGACTGTAAAGATTATGTTTGCAATCGATAAAGTACTTCGAGTGCTTGCCACCACGACATTAAGGAACACAGAGCCGATCAAAAAGGCCAAAGTCAATTAGAAACCACCGATACCGGTCCCGGGTGGATCGGAGGATCGAGGAGATGACGAGGAAGATGATGATGGAATTCCAAGATCCTTCATAGCTACTGATGATACCGATGCCACCAAATCAACGGACGAAGATTTGGAGCAAGTCATATTGATCGAATACCTACCGAATCGCATGGTATACCTAGGCACGGGGTTAACCCCCGAGCTCAGGAAAGAACTCATTAATTTTCTTAAAACTAACATATCTTGTTTTGCCTGGTCCCATCTTGACATGACAGGGACCTCTCCGGAGATAACCACTCACAAGTTGAGTTTGGACCCGAAGTTCCACAGGTTAAGAAAAATAGGAGACCTCAGTCCGAGGTCAAGCATGCATTCATCAAGGACGAGGTATCTAAACTCCTTAAAAAAAGGTCCATCCGGGAAGTTAAGTATCCGGACTGGCTAGCTAACGTAGTTGTAGTACCTAAAAAAGGAAATAAGCTAAGAATGTGTGTAGATTACAAAGACTTGAACAAGGCATGCCCTAAGGATTCTTTTTCTTTGCCTAACATTGATCGGATGATCGACGCGATGGCCGGGCACGAGATACTCAGCTTTCTTGATGCCTATTAGGGGTACAAACAAATTCGGATGGACCCGGGCGACCAAGAAAAGACTTCCTTTATCACTAAATTCGGCACCTAATGTTATAATGTAATTCCATTAAGACTAAAGAACGCTGGTGCCACCTATCAATGCCTAGTAAACTAGATGTTCGAAGAACTAATAGGAAATTCAATGGAGGTTTATAATGATGACGTATTAGTTAAGTCCCTCTGAGCAGAGGACCATATGAAACATTTGCAAGAAACCTTCGACATATTGAAAAAATACAGTATGAAGTTGAACCCGGAGAAGTGTGCATTTGGGGTCGAATCGGGAAAGTTCCTCGGATTCATGGTGTCCAATCGGGTGATCGAGATTAACCCTGACAATATCAGGCCATGGAAGACATCACCGTGGTGGTTAGCGTCAAGGCCGTTCAGAGGCTGATCGGACGTATCGCCGCCTTCGGCCGGTCATATCGAGGTCCTCGGACAAAAGCCATCGGTTCTTCTCACTGTTGAAAAAGAAGAATAACTTTTCATGGCCCCCAGAATGCCAAAAAACTTTGGAAGAACTCAAACGATACCTTTCGGTTCCACCCCTGCTCCACATGCCGAAGGCAGATGAGTAACTATACCTTTACTTGGCGGTGTCCGAAGTGGCGGTAAGTGGAGTTTTAGCCCAGGAAGAGGAAGGTACGGAATTTCCTATTTACTATGTCAATAGAACTCTAGGCGAGGCCGAAACAAGGTATCCTCACCTGGAAAAATTGGCACTCGCTTTGCTAAGCGCCTCTACGAAGTTAAAATCGTACTTTCAATATCACCTCATATGTGTCATGACCTCTTACCCACGGAGGAACATCATGCGCAAGCCCGAGCTCTCGGGCCGATTGTCCAAATGGGCTGTCGAAATCAGCGGGTACAATATTGATTATCGACCCCGAACTGCCATCAAATCACAAATTTTGCCAGAGTTCATGGCCGATTTTATGCCTGCCTTAATGCCTGAAGTCGAAAAGGAATTACTATCAACCTCGGGGACTACCTCGGGAGTTTGGACCCTCTTTACAGATGGTGCTACGAACGCAAAGGGGTCCGAGCTCGACATCATATTGAAGCCACCTACAGGCAACATAGTTAGGCAGTTTGTTAGAACTGTAAAATTGACTAACAATAAAGCCGAGTATGAGGCCATCATTACAGGTCTCGAATTGGATAAAAGCCTTGGGGCCGAGGTAATTGAAGCTAAATGTGATTCCCTCATCGTGGTAAATCAAGTCAATGGTACATTCGAAGTAAAGGAAGAGCGAACACGAAGGTATCTGGACAAGTTACAGGTAACGCTGCATCAATTCAAGGAATGGACCCTACAGCACGTGCCCCGATATCATAATAGTGAGGCTAATGTTGTGGCTAACTTGGGGTCCTCGGTGGATGACGATGAGTTCAGCTCAGGGATAGTAGTACTGTCACACCTCTTTTCGCACACTCTCCAGGAGGAAATGTATAAAAAGAGTTTTTCCAATTAAAGTGACATTAATCGAAATGGGATTATTGAATTATTTTCAGAGTCGCCACTTGAAAATTTAAATTGGTGTTCCAAGTCACCAGTTTTATCCCAGATCGAGGAAAAGTTCGACTTTCATAAAGAAGTCTGCGAACCAGAAATTCTAACTAAGGAATTCTGTTAACCCGCGGGAAGGTGTTAGGCACCCTCGGGTTCCGTGGTTTTAGCACGGTCGCTTATTGTCACAATCGGCTTTATTATCTAATTTTAATACCTGTTATTAGCCTATAGTGCATTTCACTTTATTCCGCTTTTCCGCTTTTTAAAATTATTGGAGAATTGCAATGTTAATCAAAATATGTCACGAATCACGTCACATAAATGCACCCGTAATTTGTAACATCTTTTAATTAAACATCGGGATTTTGGATTTGGGTCACATAAATGCGCACCCGAGTTTAGGAAATTCAATTATTAAAATAACGCGCCTAAAGCAGCTATGCGTTTTTAACTTTCCGAGGGCCATGAAATTTACTGAATAGCACGCCTCGATTTTCTAAATGTTTAATTAATGAGGGCCATATGTTTGTAATTTCATTTAGTATGGCGCGCCTCAAATTAATTTTAAAGCTTTTATTATTTAATATTATTTAAATCGGGTCACCTGAAAAGCACCCCCGAAATTAGCGTTATCACTATGTCACGGGAACCGTACCCATAGTGGAACCACAATTAATCGCGCCTAAAACAAACTACGAATGTTCAGAGTTATTATTTCCCTAAGTTTGGGATGAAATTAAAAGCTTTAAGAATTACGGGATAAATCTGTTAGATTCAATTAAGCTAAACTTCGGGTTAATGATTAGCTCCCGAAATATTCCATCTTATAATCACAAGGTAGTCCCATAAAAATCTAAATTCTATCTTATCGAAGAATCTCAAAGATTTCAAACACTGT
Organism: Nicotiana obtusifolia; assembly: GCA_002018475.1. Lineage (NCBI taxonomy): Eukaryota > Viridiplantae > Streptophyta > Magnoliopsida > Solanales > Solanaceae > Nicotiana > Nicotiana obtusifolia. Next base: position 24,426 of record MCJB01032036.1, on the reverse strand, counting down.
CATTTTAAAAGTGAAATGGATACTAGTTAAGGTGAGGATACTTGACCGTGTTTAACACATTAAGATCCTTTTAGCATTAGTGTGAGCAACCAGATGAAGATAACTAGACTCAAATTGAAAGTCCAACACTCACTTGGCTTTGGAATCGTTGAAATCTGGGCATATACAACAGTAGGTCTAGCAGTTATAATCTCATGCAGATGATCATAGTCGACATTCGATGCAAACAGGGGACAAACATTACTTTGAAGCTTCTCAATTACAGTCCTCAATAAAATACATGGAGCAACAATTTCTAATACGAGTACAATACCTCCATAACAATATGCAAATCCAAATGAAAACTATTAACTCTTAATTGAGCATGCTATTGCCAAGGATTTCAATTTCCCTTTTTGCCTTAAAAAAACATCAATAACCTGCCCAGTTTGAAAATCCCATTTGCGAACCATAACCATATACTCACAATTAACACAAACTTGCGATTCAAACACAAGTATTATGCTAACTTCGAATCCAACTCATACCCACATAAAGTAAGCACACAGATTGACGATAGCTATGGCTGATTCAATTTAGACAGAACAAAAAGAAAACAGTGAAGAGATATATCCAGAATTTAGCCATGAAACTAATCAACAGCGTCTAAGTGAAGAGACATATCCAGAATTCAGCAATGAAATTAATCAACAGTGTCTAACAGCATTTGACGAACACAAAAATCACAAAACCTCCAAAAATGAAAACCAGCACATGACTAGACTGAATTATAACTTCACTAATTTGTCAAGCTAAACTAAGTGAACGATCAGAACCAGTAGTTAATAATCATAGCCATAAGCAGTGAAACAAACAAGGAATATACATATCAACTGCACAGAATTAAACAATACCATATCATTTATTCGTATCACCAATATAAGTTACAAGGTGTCGAGTATACCTATGAAGCTATAACCAAAATCAACTATGTAACAGCAACGGCAGATCGTCAGCAACAATCAATNCCCCTTTTTTTTTTCTTTTTTTTTCTATTTTTCTGTTAATTTAAAGAAAAGAAATCATTTCCTCTGATCTCCCAACCCCCCACGATTCTGACACATTTAACAAAATCAAATCCCAACAGAAATCTGTTGGGATTTTTCTAAAATTACCCCTTCCCCCTTTTAGTGGTTTTTTTATTTACAATTACCCCCCTTTAGTTGTCTATGACACCTTTAAATAATAACCATTTAATAACTAACCCTTTCTTAATTTACGGACTAGCCCATCAAAATAAAAAAGTGACCATTTTTGTAAGACCCTAAAATTCCGAAAAAATTGAAACTAATTGAAGAAAGGGGTAGAAGATGAACCCTAAAAATAACCCAAAAATAAAAAATGAAACGGACATAATCAGTTACCTTGAACTAATTTCTTAACCCTGACGATTTTGTGACAAAAATAAAGTTTAAACCGTGTGTTCTTGTCAAAAACACACGGTTAAAACTTACTTTTGTTCAAAACTCGATTTTACTCTTCAAAGGTTCGAATTTTACATGGGTTCCTCAGGTTTTTGGGTTTTTTAGTGGATAAAAGGGTCGATTGAAGTGGGGAAGGTGATGGGGTGAGCTAGGGGGTGATTGGGGTTGATTTGGCCGGAAATAGTGACCGGAAATAGTGGCCGGCGACGGGTGCTAGGTTGGGGCGGCTAGGGTTCGCGGGTAAGGGGGCGTTTGGATGGAAGAAAAATGAAAATGGGGTAGGGTTTGGTTAAGAAGATTATATATGAGGTGGGGTGGATTATGGACCATTGATCTTGTTGAGATCAACGGTCCGGATGTAACCAGATTTAAAGTGGAAAGATTTGGGCCTCTTGTGGGTTAAAATGATTTGGGCTGGTTTGATTCCAGCCCAATCCGAATTTCCTTCTTTCACTTATATTCTTTAATCATTTATTTTAACTCTCTTTTCAATTTTAATAAATAGGTTACTTAGTGACTACAATTTAATTTATTTAAAATGTGATATTAAACTAAATTAACTATTTATAATTATCATAATGCTAGATTCTAGGATTTAAACATTAAAACTAAAAGAGTGTAAAATGCACTATTTTTATGATTTTTCCAATTTTATGAAATCAACAATTACTAACTTAGTCATAAAATGTAAAAACAAATCCTAAATGCAATGCATGATATTTTTGAGTGTTTTTTCATGAATTAATTAACTAACAATTGAGCAATTAAGAACCTAATAAACCCTAAAATGACTAATAATTAATTAAAAAATTACTTGATGATTTTTATAAAGGTAATTCGGGTGCGGTAAAAATCACGTGCTCACAGCTGCCCCTCTTTGCTCGAAAGCACAAAGAGTTTTCGGGCAAAGACAAAATGAGCAATTCTGCGTGATTTTTGCCTACCCGAATTGAAAGAGCTTGACCGAATCCTACTTAAAGGATTGCCTACATATCCTTGGATATGAAGGAATCAGGTCAGTGTAGTTCTGAAGGTTTCGGTAGCTGGGACTACCAGGAAGCTGTGATTGCATTGCTGCTGCTGTTACTGTTTGCTGCGCTCCTTATTACACCAAAATGAAAAATAAGAAGCTAACCTAACTACTTCTAATAGCTATGAATTACAAGATTCCTATCTACAAAACTTCTTGGAACTTGACCTTGTTCTTCAGGCGGGCTCCTGCTGGTGAAGCTTGAATTGTATTCCCTCGTTATCTATGTGGGCGCCTGCTATCATGACAGTAAAACAAACAACAAGCTTTCTGCCCCAGTTTGGAACTTAGTCATATCTGCGGGGACTTTAAACTTACTGCCTAAAAGTCTTCTAAAACTTGTAGAGAACTGAGTCTCACTATTCATGAAAATTTGAGAAATTCAAAACTAAATCCCATTATCCAGGAGGGTCCTGAAACAAAATTAAGTCCTATTATCCAGGAGGGTCCTGAAAACTAAAACTAAAATTATATTCCCTCATTATCCAGGTGGGCGCCTGCTACTGGAACTAAAATTAAATCCCATTATCCAGGAGGGTCCTGCTACTGAAACTAAAATTAAATTCCCTCGTTATCCAGGTGGGCGTCTGCTACTGAAACTAAAATTAAATTCCATTATCCAGGAGGGTCCTGCTACTGAAACTAAAATCAAATTCCCTCGTTATCCAGGTGGGCGCCTGCTACTGCAAATTAAAATTGTAGTCCCTCATTATCCAGGTGGGCGCCTGCTACTGAAACAAAAATGTATTCCCTCATTATCCAGGTGGGCGCCTGCTACTGAAATTAAAAAATTAAATTCCCTCATTATCCATGTGGGCGCCTGCTACTGAAACTAAAAATGTATTCCCTCATTATCCAGGTGGCGCGGACGATGACTTTTTAAAAATTAAATTCCCTCATTATCCAGGTGGGTGCCTACTACTGAAATTAAAAATTAAATTCCCTCATTATCCAGGTGGGCGCCTGCTACTGAAACAAAAATGTATTCCCTCATTATCCAGGTGGGCGCCTGCTACTGAAATTAAAAATTAAATTCCCTCATTATCCAGGTGGGCGCCTGCTACTGAAATTAAAAAATAAATTCCCTCGTTATCCAAGTGGGCGCCTGCTACTGAAATTAAAAATTAAATTCCCTCATTATCCAGGTGGGCGCCTGCTACTGAAACTAAAATTAAATCCCATTATCCAGGTGGGCGCCTGCTACTGAAACTAAAATTAAATCCCATTATCCAGGAGGGTCCTACTACTGAAACTAAGATTAAATTCCCTCGTTATCCAGGTGGGCGCCTGTTACTGAAACAAAAATTAAATTCCCTCGTTATCCAGGTGGGCGCCTGCTACTGAAACTAAAAGTAAATCCTATTATCTAGGAGGGTCCTGCTACTGAAACTAAAATTAAATTCCCTCGTTATCCAGGTGGGCGCCTGCTACTGAAAATTAAAAATGTAGTCCCTCATTATCCAGGTGGGTGCCTGCTACTGAAACTAAAAATGTAGTCCCTCATTATCCAGGTGGGCGCCTGCTACTGAAAATTAAAAATGTAGTCCCTCATTATCCAGGTGGGCGCCTGCTACTGAAACTAAAAATGTAGTCCCTATTATCCAGGTGGGCTCCTGAAAGTTAAAAAATTAAATCCCATTATCCAGGTGGGTCCTGCTACTAAAATTAAAATCCCATTATCCAGGAGGGTCCTGAAAACCAAAAATGAATTTACCTGAGCCATGCTCTCTGTGTGGGGAATTCTTGAGTAGCAATTTTGCTTCCTGAACCCTGGCTTTTGTGGATTGATCACTGCTACGCCTTCTGTTTCAGACAAATAAAATCTTATTAGTTTGAAACATGGTGGTTAGTTTGTGGCATCCTTGCTAGAGGTTTGCTTCTGTTAGGGAATGTATTCCAGTTTGGCTTGGCTGGGGATTCGAATGAGCACAGGGTTGTCTGACCTCTGATTGGGGTCGGCTTGCATTTCCTCTGACCAAAACGAATCTTTTACCCTCCTTTATCGCATTACGCTTTTAATCTGACCGTCCTTACGATCTTGTATTCTCCAAAACTTTCCAAAACTCGCCTCATCGCCTGACCTTTGGGTTACCTTCCCTTGCGATATGTTTGGCCAAGTTCCGCTTTATGCAATTTTAGAAGTTGGTAGTAAGCTTGAAATCCTTTCCCGCTTACTCAATATGGCTGACTCGCAAGAAACTTATAAAGACAGACTCAATAAACAGAATGTAATGATTTTATGAGAAAGAGACAAAAGGAAAGTTGTGAATATGAACGAATATGTGGGGAAATTTAGAAAGACTTATCTGAAAGAATTGGCCGGCTCCAGTGATCATGACATGCATTTTGGACCAATCAGCCTAATCCATCTGACCAATCGCATCCAATTCAAGCATAGATCTAACTTCCAAGACCAATCTTTCACTGATCCCGTTCTGTTTGCTATTCATCTCTAAACTCACCATCGCTTTATGGTGCCCGTGAGGGTTTTTACTGATAAGACTCTCTCATTTTCGATTTTCTCTTATCTCGCCATCGCCTTACGGTGCCCGTGAGGGTTTTCACCAATAAGACTCTCTTATTTATGCACCCCGAACACAGTGTTGCCCCTGTTATAGACCATATCTCCATTTCGATTGACCCGGTATCCTCAAAGACTGATCAGAAGGTCTTTCTTTGGACCGTAGTGTGGGCTTTTGGACAGGGCTAGAAGAAAGGGTGTCATAAAGGCTCAAAGAAATTTAAAATGAAAAGGGATTACGATTACAACTTTTGGAATCAAATCTTTTACAAATCCGAACTTCTGCCCCAGTTTTCTCTTGGGTCTAGGGAAAATTTAATTTTTATTTTGGTGAGACCGAACCGTAAGGTTGCCTACGTATCCTTAAAAGGAATCAGGTCAAACGTAGTTCAAGCAAGAAATTGTTTGTTTTTGTTCCATCTTTCTCTTTTTTTCTTTTTTCTTCTTCTTTTTTTTTTTAATTTCCTTTTTCATCATTTTTTTCTTTCATTTTCTTTTTCTCTTTTTCTTTTCTTTTCTTTTCTTTTCGTTTTCTTTTCATTTTCTTTTCTATTTTCTTTTCCTTCTTTTCCTTATTTCTGTTATTGATTCCAAAAGAGGGATTTGAACAAAATAAGTACAGCTCAAAAGGGTAACGAGTGATAAAAGTGTTTGGATAGCTGAACAAAATGCCTTCTTCATTTCAATTTTGAACATGCCGAGTACAATTGGAGATAAACAAGAAATCATGTTTAATATTTCTTAACGGCATCGGAATTGATAGCCATATCTACACATTTGCCTTCTATATCTGTTAAGCACAAAGCACCATTCGGCAAAACTCTAATCACAATGAATGGTCCATACCAGTTCGGGGCGAATTTGCCTTTGGCTTCCGCCTGGTGAGGCAAGATACGTTTCAATACCATCTGCCCAACTTCGAATTTCCGAGGGCGCACCTTCTTGTTGTATGCTCTGGCCATTCTTTTCTGATACAACTGACCATGACATACTGCTGCCAACCTTTTCTCATCAATCAAACTTAATTGCTCAAGTCGGGTCTTGACCCACTCATTATCATCAATTTCAGCTTCTGCGACGATCCGTAAAGATGGAATTTCAACTTCTGCAGGTATAACTGCCTCAGTCCCATACACCAGCAAATAAGGAGTTGCACCTACTGAGGTGCGAACAGTAGTGCGATAACCCAGCAATGCGAAAGGTAACTTTTCATGCCACTGCCGAGAACCCTGGACCATCTTACGAAGTATCTTCTTTATGTTCTTGTTAGTAGCCTCCACAGCTCCATTTGCCTTGGGGCAGTACGGAGTGGAATTCCGATGCATAATCTTGAACTGTTGGCATACTTCTTTCATCAAGTGACTGTTGAGATTCGCAGCATTGTCCGTGATGATCACTTTGGGAATTCCGAACCTACAAATGATATTTGAATGAACAAAATCCACCACTACCTTCTTGGTCACAGACTTGAAAGTTACGGCCTCGACCCATTTGGTGAAGTAATCAATGGCTACCAGAATAAATCTATGCCCATTTGATGCTGCCGGTTCAATAGGCCCAATAACATCCATGCCCCAAGCAACAAAGGGCCATGGTGCAGACATCGTGTGTAATTCAGAGGGAGGAGAATGAATCAGATCACCGTGTACCTGGCATTGATGACACTTGCGAACAAAACTGATACAATCTCGTTCCATGGTAAGCCAATAATAACCTACTCGAAGTATCTTCTTCGCTAATACATGCCCGTTCATATGTGGACCACAGACTCCAGAATGCACTTCGGCCATGATAGTTGAGGCCTCTCTGGCATCTACGCACCTCAGCAATCCTAGATCCGGAGTCCTCTTATATAAGATTCCTCCGTTCAGGAGAAAACTACTAGCCAGACGTCGAATGGTTCTTTTCTGATCACCTGTGGCATATGTTGGATATACTCCTGACCTGATGTACTCCTTGATATCATGGAACCAAGGTTTACCATCAATTTCTTCCGCTACCACATTACAATAGGCATGTTGATCATGAACTTGGATATGTATGGGATCAACAGTAGAATCGAAGCTGGGCTGTTACAGGGTAATGTTCCCCTGTTTCAGAGATAAGTACACCACCTACTCCGACTCCTTTCATGTTAGAAGCTCCATCAAAGAAAAGTCTCCAACCAGGTTTTCCTTCATGGCCAACCTCATCAATGGACATAACCTCTTCATCAGGAAAGTACGTCTTTAACGGCTCGTACTCATCATCCACCGGATTTTCAGCCAGATGATCGGCCAAAGCTTGGGCTTTCATCGCGGTCCGGGTCACATAAATGATATCGAACTCCGTGAGTAAAATCTGCCATTTGGCAAGCCTTCCTGTGGTCATAGGCTTCTGAAAAATATATTTCAGAGGATCCATGCGAGAGATGAGATAAGTGGTATGGGAAGACAAGTAATGCTTGAACTTTTGTGCCACCCAAGTCAAAGCGCAACATGTCCTCTCAAGCAGGGTGTACTTAACCTCGTAAGTAAGGAGTGAACTTCTTGCTAAGATAATAGATCGCCTGCTCTTTCTTTCCTGTGATATCATGTTGACCCAATACGCACCCAAAGGAGTTTTCCAAGACTGTCAAGTAAAGGATCAAAGGTCTTCCCGGCTCTGGCGGAACCAGCACAGGTGGATTTGATAAATACCTTTTAATTTTGTCAAATGCCTCCTGACATTCATCAGTCCACTTGGCGGTGGCATTTTTCTTCAGCATTTTGAAAATGGGCTCACAAGTTGTTGTGAGCTGAGCAATAAATCTGCTGATGTAGTTTAATCTTCCCAGTAAACTCATCACCTCCGTTTTGTTCCTTGGCGGTGATAATTCTTGGATAGCTTTGATCTTTGACGGGTCCAATTCAATACCACGTCGGCTGACCACAAATCCCAACAGTTTTCCGGACGGGACACCAAAGGCACATTTTGCTGGGTTGAGCTTAAGGTTGTACCTGCGGAGCCTTTGGAAAAATTTCCTCAAGTCATCGACATGATCAGATTGCCTTTTTGACTTTATGATTACATCATCCACATAGACTTCAATCTCTTTATGAATCATGTCGTGAAAGATGGTGGTCATTGCTCTCATATAAGTTGCCCCAGCGTTCTTCAAACCGAAAGGCATTACCCGATAACAATATATTCCCCATGGTGTGATGAATGCTGTTTTTTCTGCATCTTCCTCATCCATCAGGATCTGATGATACCCTGCATAGCAGTCCACAAAAGAACCGATCTCATGCTTAGCACAATTGTCAATCAGAATGTGAATATTGGGCAATGAAAAATCATCCTTTGGGCTTGCTTTGTTGAGATCACGGTAATCCACACAAACCCTGGTTTTACCGTCCTTCTTTGGTACTGGCACGACATTAGCTAGCCAAGTGGGGTATCGAGTAACCCGAATGACCTTTGCGACGAGCTGCTTTGTAATTTCTTCTTTGATCTTTACACTCATATCTGTTTTAAACTTTCGCAATTTTTGCTTGACAGGAGGAAATGTTGGATCAGTTGGCAACTTATGGACTACCAGATCAGTGCTCAAACCCGGCATTTCGTCGTACGACCATGAAAAGACATCTTTGTATTCAAATAACAATTTGATTATTTCTTTCTTCAGTTGAGGTTCTAGGTGCACACTTATTTTGGTTTCCCGTACATCATCCTGGTTCCCCAAATTAATTGCTTCAGTTTCGCTCAAGTTAGGTTTCGGTTTTTCCTCAAATTGTTTTAGCTCTTTACTGATTTTCCCAAACGCTGCTTCTTCATCATATTCTATTTCCTCATCATATTCTATCTCTTGGATCGTTATTTCAGAATCAGATTGGCTTTTAGGACTTGGCTGAAAACTATTCATGCGTGTCATGTCACTGCAACCGGCATAAAAAGAACTGTACAAAAGAAAAATAAAACATTACCGAGAATAACTAAAAAATGATAAATTGCATTAAATAAAACGATGGAAGGGTTTGATCATTACAATAAGTAAAACTGAGAAAAGAAACTTGGATTACAACCCTGACATAAACCTAGATAGCGGGAAAGAAAATAAAGCGAACTACCAAAACTCCTTCCTGATGGGGACAGGAGTAACTTCCCAGTTGCTAAGCTTCACGTTTGGGCCAACAAACTGCACGTACGCCCTGCTAGAACCTTCACCGACCTTAACCATATTTACCTCTTCAAACAAACTTTGGAACCTTCTAATTAAATCTTCATCAACATCAACCACTGGTTTCAGGATTGAGGGAGTCGGATGTCTTTCGGCTCCTGGCTTGACAAAAGATTTGGAGATGTGCGGGATGGGTTTGGGGAGAGACCATACTTTTTGTTTTGAATTTCTGAGCCTTTTTATGTCTTCATTTGTGGGCGTGAATCCCAAACCGAGTGTACCAAAGTTTCCTTTGGAACATATTGGATGCACAGAACCTTGTAGTGATGACCCAAGGCCCTTACCTGGTATAAAACCATTTTTCAGCATTTCGGTCGCGACCATGATGGACGCAGAGGATAACCTGGGACCCCGAATGTGCCCACCTTCCGTAATCTTTGCAACTGACACTGTTTCATAAGTTTGAAATACCCATGGCCCCTTATCATCATCATCTTCCATGTACGGCACAATTGTGTCGTTTCCGACCGGCAGATCTTCCTCACCATGCACGATTATTTCTTGTCTATCCCACTCAAACTTCACCATCTGATGTAACGAGGATGGGACTGCTTTAGCTGCATGGATCCAAGGCCTTCCTAGCAACAAATTGTAAGAGACGGCTATATCCAGCACCTGAAATTCCATGGTGAATTCAACTGGGCCTATTGATATTTCAAGCAGTACATCTCCAACTGAACTTGGGCATCTTGAACCCAGCAGGCAGTTGGACACCAGGAAACAAGCAAAGATCCTTATAGGCCACACTCACCTGATTTCCAAACCCTTGCATATCCCTCAACGACTGCTCGAGGCTTTGCAACTTCCTAAGCATTTCCTCTTGCCCGGAATTCTTGGGTGGTTTGCCAGTTTCCACATAAGGCTCAAATTGAGGAGCATAAGAGTAAGGATCTGGGATCTTGAAAGTGGGCTCCGGTGTATGGTAGTGAGTGTCAGGAGCGGGAAATGCAGGTTCACTAGCAGATCGATGGAGGGTATCTTGTGAAGGAGGTACAAAAATAGGAGCAGCCAGCGGAGCAGGATATGAGGTTGTTTTGGTTGGTGGAGCATGGAAAGCTTGAGCCGACGTGCTAGGGTAATTGTGGTAAGAGGTAAAGCCAGGTGCATGTCGTGGGGAAAGATCGACGACATTGGCCATTTGGGATTGAGAGAGTGGTGGAATGGAAGCGGGATTTTCTATATAGTTGGTGGGAAATGAAGGTGGTGGGTACCCTTTCATCCAGGCTTGGTACATTTCCGCCATTTGGTGTTTCAGTCTCCTAACCTCCTCCTGTGGTTCTGACTCTGACTCCACAGTCTCTCTCGGTGGGTCTACCATTCCAGTTTCTATTTCCTTGCTGGCCATAGTTGCTCGGCGTTTTGATCGAGTATAGTAAGGGTGGCTTGCCAGGATGTCCACAAACTAACCACCTATTTGAAAAGCCTATGCTCAAAAAGCAAACCGGTTAGATTGAACAAATAACAGATAGGTAATCGCACATTGAGGTGTGATGCACCTAAGCAGTTAAATGTGTTCCTATATGTTTCACCCGGTTGCGTGTTTCATCCCGGCTTTGCCTACCTCGCTCCAAAGTTCCCTTTTTTTTTTTTTAAATTTTCGCTCTCTTTTTCCATCCTGATCTTGCTCGTTTCCTCTTTTTATTTTTTTATTGATCATTTTCTGGTTTTGTTTTCATTAATTAATAAAAATTTTCTTTACTATTTACAAAAAGATGTCGTTTTGCAAAAATTTAAATAACACGGCTACTTTTGCTAATACGGCCCTTCGGCACTTCAAAAGGGAAGATTTTTAGGGCTGTGCTTGCTTGGTAGCCAAAAAATTAAAATAATGGGTCGTTTTTACAAAACAGCCTTCCGGCGTCCTTTTGGAGACATTTGGGCTATCTATGCAAAACGATATTACCTAATAACTTTTATTTTCGAAACTTCCTGAAATAAAATACTTAAAAAAAGAAAGGGGTACCCCTGGATTTTGATTTATTTTTTTATTATTATTAAAGAACGACTACTTTGGAAATTTTCAAAAGTAAAAGAAAAAATATTTTTGAATTTTGTTTTATCTTTTCAAGGAAGAGAGAAAAATTTTCAATTCCCTGAATTTCTAAGACTTTATTATCAAAAATCAGGAAAGAAAATATTTTTTTGAGCAAAATATATTTTTTGAACTCTTTTTGAACTTTTATTTTATAAAAGCAAAAAAGAACACTCAGAAAAAATAAGAAAATATTTTTGAATTTTTTTTTTGTTTATTTAGAAAGAGAAAAAAAATATTTTTGAGCTTTCAAAAGTAAGAAAGCAAATATTTAGAAAAAAAAATTTCTTCTTTTTTTTCATTTTAGAAATATAAAATATTTTGGACTTCGGTTTTTTTCCAAAAATTCTTTTCGATTTTTTTTTCTTGAATTTGACATCAGCATTTTCATTTTCTATATCTTCTTTTTTCTTTTTTTTTTTTCAAAAATTTCGACAGCATTTCGCCTTATTTTGGACACCATATTTTTTTGAAAATGTGTAACGACCCTCAATTTTTACACCTCGCCCTTCATCATTTCATTTCTCAATTTTCAAATTTTATTCTAATAGCCGGTCAACGCGCAAACCGAGATGAAATAATGCGCAGGTAGCGCGTAAATTATGCATCAGTATGGTCTTTGACTTCGAGGTAACCTGTCCTGGACGGACCCAACCCTTGTGTTGAGTCCCCTAAGTCAAATGCACATGATGCAAATAGACGTTCCTACTAGGGATCCGGCATGAGGTCACGTTATTCTAAGCTGAATCCTGGGTTCTGGTCTAGACTGGTGAACCCGAGCGGACAACCCGAGCCGAGGAGGGGGCTACGTACAGGACACCAAAAGGCCACCCGGCTTTGTAACTTGTCCGGCCTCTTTCTTATTCACGGTATGACACTAACAGAATAGGGAGTCACGGCCAGCGTGCATCTCCCCGAAGATAAGAAGAGAAGGGTTCGTAACAGTTTTATATACAATTCAAATAATATCAAAGCGGTAAAAACGACATTTAGCACGTTAGGCATAACAGGTAATAAAACTCAAATAAAAGCCAAAAAGTAACAATCATCTTAAGCTCGAATTCTTGAACCCTAAACCAGAGATTCTGGGTTCGTTCCCCAGCAGAGTCGCCAGAGCTGTCACACCTCTTTTCGTACACTCTCCGGGAGGAAATGTATAAAAAGAGTTTTTCCAATTAAAGTGACATTAATCGAAATGGGATTATTGAATTATTTTCAGAGTCGCCACTTGGAAATTTAAATTGGTGTTCCAAGTCACCAGTTTTATCCCAGATCGAGGAAAAGTTCGACTTTCATAAAGAAGTCTGCGAACCAGAAATTCTAAGTAAGGAATTCTGTTAACCCGCGGGAAGGTGTTAGGCACCCTCGGGTTCCGTGGTTTTAGCACGGTCGCTTATTGTCACAATCGTCTTTATTATCTAATTTTAATACCTGTTATTAGCCTATATTGCATTTCACTTTATTCCACTTTTCCGCTTTTTAAAATTATTGGAGAATTGCAATGTTAATCAAAATATGTCACGAATCACGTCACATAAATGCACCCGTAATTTGTAACATCTTTTAATTAAACATCGGGATTTTGGATTTGGGTCACATAAATGCGCACCCGAGTTTAGGAAATTTAATTATTAAAATAACGCGCCTAAAGCAGCTACGTGTTTGTACCTTTCCGAGGGCCATGAAATTTACTGAATAGCACGCCTCGATTTTCTAAATGTTTAATTAATGAGGGCCATATGTTTGTAATTTCATTTAGTATGGCGCGCCTCAAATTAATTTTAAAGCTTTTATTATTTAAAATTATTTAAATCGGGTCACCTGAAAAGCACCCCCGAAATTAGCGTTATCACTATGTCACGGGAACCGTACCCATAGTGGAACCACAATTAATCGCGCCTAAAACAAACTACGAATGTTCAAAGTTATTATTTCCCTAAGTTTGGGATGAAATTCGAAGCTTTAAGAATTACGGGATAAATCTGTTAGAGTCAATTAAGCTAAGCTTCGGGTTAATGATTAGCTCCCGAAATATTCCGTCTTATAATCACAAGGTAGTCCCATAAAAATCTAAATTCTATCTTATCGAAGAATCTCAAAGATTTCAAACACTGTCATTTTAAAAGTGAAATGGATACTAGTAAGGCGAGGATACTTGACCGTGTTTAACACATTAAGATCCTTTTAGCATTAGTGTGAGCAACCAGATGAAGATAACTAGACTCAAATTGAAAGTCCAACACTCACTTGGCTTTGGAATCGTTGAAATCTGGGCATATACAACAGTAGGTCTAGCAGTTATAATCTCATGCAGATGATCATAGTCGACATTCGATGCAAACAAGGGACAAACATTACTTTGAAGCTTCTCAATTACAGTCCTCAAAAAAATACATGGAGCAACAATTTCTAATACGAGTACAATACCTCCATAACAGTATGCAAATCCAAATGAAAACTATTAACTCTTAATTGAGCATGCTATTGCCAAGGATTTCAATTTCCCTTTTTGCCTTAAAAAAACGTCAATAGCCTGCCCAGTTTGAAAATCCCATTTGCGAACCATAACCATATACTCACAATTAACATAAACTTGCGATTCAAACACAAGTATTATGCTAACTTCGAATCCAACTCATACCCACATAAAGTAAGCACACAGATTGACGATAGCTATGGCTGATTCAATTTAGACAGAACAAAAAGAAAACAGTGAAGAGATATATCCAGAATTTAGCCACGAAACTAATCAACAGCGTCTAAGTGAAGAGACATATCCAGAATTCAGCAATGAAATTAATCAACAGTGTCTAACAGCATTTGACGAACAAAAAAATCACAAAACCTCCAAAAATGAAAACTAGCACATGACTAGACTGAATTATAACTTCACTAATTTGTCAAGCTAAACTAAGTGAACGATCAGAACCAGTAGTTAATAAACATAGCCATAAGCGGAGAAACAAAAAAGGAACATACATATCAACTGCACAGAATTAAACAATACCATATCATTTATTCGTATCACCAATATAAGTTACAAGGTGTCGAGTATACCTATGAAGCTATAACCAAAATCAACTATGTAACAGCAACGGCAGATCGTCAGCAACAATCAATCCAGTTAATTCCAGTCGACCTCCCTTTACCAGTCAGAATAACAGAGAAAAGTCTTAGTTTCCCTCTTAGACTCTGTTTTCTTTTTCTCTTTGATGTCACTCCCCTTTTTTTCTCTTTCAATTTATTTTTCAGACTTAGAATCTTTTTGGTAAAACGACTTCTCTGTTTTTTCACTCTCTCCCTTTTTCAGTGTTCTCTCCTTTTTCTCCGCTCACTGTTTTTCTCTTCTTCTTCTGCTCAGACCTCAACTCTGTTTTTTCCTCTCTTTCTCTTCTCCTTTCACTCAACCCTTAGACTCCTATTTATATCCAAACCCAACCGAACTCCCCTTTTTTTTTTCTTTTTTTTTCTATTTTTCTGTTAATTTAAAGAAAAGAAATCATTTCCTCTGATCTCCCAACCCCCCACGACTCTGACACATTTAACAAAATCAAATCCCAACAGAAATCTGTTGGAATTTTTCTAAAATTACCCCTTCCCCCTTTTAGTGGTTTTTTTATTTACAATTACCCCCCTTTAGTTGTCTATGACACCTTTAAATAATAACCATTTAATAACTAACCCTTTCCTAATTTACGGACTAGCCCATCAAAATAAAAAAGTGACCATTTTTGTAAGACCCTAAAATTCCGAAAAAATTGAAACTAATTGAAGAAAGGGGTAGAAGATGAACCCTAAAAATAACCCAAAAATAAAAAATGAAACGGACATAATCAGTTACCTTGAACTAATTTCTTAACCCTGACGATTTTGTGACAAAAATAAAGTTTAAACCGTGTGTTCTTGTCAAAAACACACGGTTAAAACTTACTTTTGTTCAAAACTCGATTTTACTCTTCAAAGGTTCGAATTTTACATGGGTTCCTCAGGTTTTTGGGTTTTTTAGTGGATAAAAGGGTCGATTGAAGTGGGGAAGGTGATGGGGTGAGCTAGGGGGTGATTGGGGTTGATTTGGCCGGAAATAGTGGCCGGCGACCGGTGCTAGGTTGGGGCGGCTAGGGTTCGCGGGTAAGGGGGCGTTTGGACGGAAGAAAAATGAAAATGGGGTAGGGTTTGGTTAAGAAGATTATATATGAGGTGGGGTGGATTATGGACCATTGATCTTGTTGAGATCAACGGTCCGGATGTAACCGGATTTAAAGTGGAAAGATTTGGGCCTCTTGTGGGTTANATTACAAAGAAGTCTGGAACTTACCTATGCAGTCGACGAGCAAATCTTAACGACACAGCAACAATCTACAAACTGCAGAAATAAGCAGCAGTCCGCAACAGCGATCGAACAACCAAACTTCAGTGTTCTCCCCTATTTTTATTTTTTTTAAAGGATTTTTAGACTCCGAACCCTCTGTTTCTTACTCTCTCCTTTTCTTTCACTATTTCTCTGTTCCTTATTGTTTTCTGCGTTTCCTCTCCTCTCAGTTTCTGTCCCCCTTTTTATGTTTCTGCTCTACTGTATTATATAGAAAACATAAACCAGACCCCCCTCCCCTCTATTTTTACTTTTCTATTTTTTTTTTTAACAAAACCAAATCATTCCAATTGATCCGTCCCCACTCCCCTTGATTTCTGACAGATTTAACAAAATCAAATCCCAACAGAAATCTGTTGGTATTTTTCTAAAATTACTCCTTTCCCTTTTAGTGTCTTTTATTTACAATTACCCCCCTTTAGTTGTCTATGACCTCCTTTTAAATACTAGCCACTTTATAATTTAGCCTAATTTATGTGCTAGCCTACCAAAACAAAAATGGCTACTTTTTGCAAAAATCTCCAAAATCAGAAAATTGAAACTAATTGAAGAAAGGGGTAGAAGATGAACCCTAAAAATACCCAATATTAAAAATGAAACGGAAATAATCAATTACCTTGAACCATCTTCTTAACTTTGATGATTTTGTGACAAAAACAAAGTCTAAACCGTGTGTTCTTGTCAAGAACACACGGTTAAAACTTAACTTTTGTTCAAAAGCTTGATTTTGCTCTTCAAAGTTTCGATTTTTACATGTGTTTTTCGGGTTTTTGGATTTTTAGTGGATAAGAGGGTCGATTGAAGTGGGGAAGGTGACGGGGTGAGTTAGGGGGTGATTGGGGTGTGATTCTTGGCCGGATTTGTGGCCGGAAACCGGCCGGCGATGGGTTTGATGTTGGTGGCGGCTAGGGTTTGCGAGTAAGAGGGCGTTTGGACGGAAGAAAAATGGGAAATGGGGTAGGGTTTGGTTAAAAGGATTATATGTGAGGTATGGTGAATTATGGACCATTGATCTTGTTGAGATCAACGGTCCGGATGTAACCGGATTTAAAGTGGAAAGATTTGGGCCTCTTGTGGGTTAAAATGATTTGGGCTGGTTTGATTCCAGCCCAATCCGAATTTCCTTCTTTCACTTATATTCTTTAATCATTTATTTTAACTCTCTTTTCAATTTTAATAAATAGGTTACTTAGTGACTACAATTTAGTTTATTTAAAATGTGACATTAAACTAAATTAACTATTTATAATTATCATAATGCTAGATTCTAGGATTTAACATTAAAACTAAAAGAGTGTAAAATGCACTATTTTTATGATTTTTTCAATTTTATCAAACAAAAATTACTAACTTAGTCTTAAAATGTAAAAACAAATCCTAAATGCAATGCATGATATTTTTGAGTGTTTTTTCATGAATTAATTAACTAACAATTGAGCAATTAAGAACCTAATAAACCCTAAAATGACTAATAGTTAATTAAAAAATTACTTGATGATTTTTATAAAGGTAATTCGGGTGCAGTAAAAATCACGTGCTCACAAGTAGAACTCATGAAGTCGGTAATAGAAGAAGGTTATGTTGAAGTAAACTCCTCGAGTTTAACTTGGGATTGGAGGAACAAGTACATAGATTACTTGAAGACTGGAAAATTGCCCTCGGTCCTAAAGAATCGAGAGCTCTGCGTACAAAGGCTGCCAGGTTTAGCTTGTCCGAAGGTACTCTATTCAGAAGAACGTTCAACAACCCACCGGCCATATGCTTAGGGCCGGGAGATATCGAATATGTCTTGAGAGAAGTTCACGAAGGCACTTGCGGAAACCATTCGGGAGCAGAATCTTTGGTTCAAAAATTAATTAGGGCTGGCTACTACATGATCGAGATGGAGAAAGACGCGAAGAAGATTATACAAAGATGTGATGGCTGCCAGAGATATGCACCGATGATCTATCAACCGGGAGAGCCACTCTATTCGGTCTTATCCCCATGGCCATTCATAAAATGGGGAATGGAAAACGTCGGTCCCCTGTCGTGGGCGCCTGGTAAGGCTCAATTCGTACTATTCATGACCAATTATTTTTCTAAATGGGTCGAAGCTCAAGCATTCGAGAATGTCCAGAAGAAAGAAGTCATTGATTTCATTTGGGACCACATAATATGCCGATTCGGGATACCGGCCGAGATCATATGCGATAATGGGAAACAGTTTCAGCAGCAAAGTAAATAAGTTCTTCGAATATCACAAGATTAAGAAAATACTATCAACACTTTACCAACTGAGTGGAAACGGACAAGCAGAATCTACGAACAAGACCATTCTCCAAACCTAAAAGAGGTTGACCGATGCCAAAGGGAAATGGAAGTTAATCCTGCCCAAAGTCCTGTAGGCGTACCGTACGAATTCGAAATCTAGTACGGGGACCAGCCCATTCTCACTAGTCTACAGCGTTGAAGCCTTAATACCGATCGAAGTGGGAGAACCAAGCTTCAGGTTTCAACATACAACCGAAGAGTCGAATGATGAGGCCGTGATCACGATCCCGAAACTATTGGATGAAAGGCGTGAGGCCGCCCTAGTCCGTTTGGCCACCCAGAAACAGCGGATAGAAAGATACTACAACCGAAGAATGAACCTCCGACACTTCAAGATCGATGACTTGGTGTTGAGAAAAGTAATATTACACACCCGAGACCCAAAGGAGGGGAAGCTGGGACCAAATTGGGAAGCGCCGTATTGAGTCATCGGAATTACCAGCAAAGGCTCATACAAACTCGAAGCAAGAAACATTGTGCAACTACCGAACAACTAGTAACTCACTTAAAGCGATACTACTGCTAAGTTATGATCTCAATTAATCCTTAATAATATTATCAATCAGACTAACACTTGCGGGCAATGGCCAAGGGAGAGTGTGACTATTAGGTCTGAAAGCACGTGTTGCACTCTTTTTTCCTTGAACCAGTTTTGTCGCAAAATGGGTTTTTCGGCAAGTTTTTTAACAAGGCAACGATAAAACGTGCTAACTTAGATTCAAAGTCCAGTCTCAAACAGGAGTTAATGGGCGTTCATTGCGCATCAACAGTACCCGAGCCATCTCAAGCTCGACCTTGAATACTAGGGGCCATCACCCTTGGATTAAGGTTTTTAGCTAGGGAAAACCTTGTTTGTTAGAAGCGAACGGTCGGTGGTTAGGATTCATTGTAAGGGCCAAACGGTCGTATGAGCCGTGTCCTTTCGATCATGTACTTTACACACAGAAATAAAAGAAAGTTAGCGCTTGTTATTACACATTTTATTGCCTCTTAATTCTGGATCATAAGAGCCCACCAACTACCCCTACTTGGGGACTACCGTCCGAAAAAAAATCAGATAAGTCGGGCCATCAAATCCCGGAAGCACCAAACCTATTAGGCGGTGCCCAAAAATAAAAAGCTACGGCCGACCTAAAAACGGCGCGGAGAAGTCTGAAGCCCATAATCAAAAGCAAGGCCTTTATAATAATTCAAAACCTGCTAAAAGGTCACCCTCGGCAAAAGCATGGTCTAGAATCAGTTAAGCATCTTGAAAAAACTTTCAATCACGCCGAGTTTTCAAAGCCTCGAGCAAACAAAGTCGCATCAAAGTTAGGCTATGTTCGAACTTCTATAAAAATGGACACCGTATAACTACATTGGATTCTAGCATTAGAAACATTGCAAGAATAGAAATTATTAAAAGATGCTTAAAAAAAGTAAAGACTCGGAATTGCCAGAAAGGGAAATTTATATATATATATATATATATTCCGGAATATACTTACAAAGGCCCAATAAAAACGGCCTCAAAACAAACAAAATATGTACATCAGAAAAAAAACTCAAAAAGTACTAAGGCATATGCGCCTAATATTCACCAGGGTCTGACTCATCCTAGAGCCATCGGAACCCTCTGAGCCATCGAACCCTCCAAGCCACCGGAACCCTCAGAGCCTTCGGCATCTTCAGGCTCATAAAGCCTCTTCGCCTCGGCCTAGGACTTTTTAGCTTCCTTGATTTAGCCGATAGGTCAAAACCTCGGGCGTGGATCTCCTCGAGGGTCTCTTTTCGGGATAGTCGCTTCATATATCCTGCCTCCACATTTACCTTGTATTGGGCCACCATTTCATTAGCATCGGCAGAGGTTGTATCCAACTTGGACTGAGGGCGTCCCGCTCTGCGACAACCGAGCTCAACTGTGTTCGAAGATCGTCATTCAGCTGGGACTACTTGTCAGGTTTCTCCTTCGCCACTCAGAGTTGGACCTCCACCGATGCCAGCTTCGCCTTGGAAATTTACTCCTCCAAAGCCAGCAGGTCCATTTTGCTTTTCCACCCGTCGACCATAGCTTGGACCTTCATCTCGATCCGGAGTTACTTGATCTGGTTGATTTTCTATTGGACCTGTGAGGTTTTTTCGTTAGTCACCACGACTAGCTCCTTGTTTCTAACTTCAAAGACCTTTACGTTTTCGACTAGGTCGGCACATTCTCGCCTCAGGGTCGAAGCTTCCTTCTGAGCCCTATCCAGCTCGGCCTGAAGGTCCTTGATGGCCCAGTCCTGTTGCTCACTGAGGAGCTTGTACATATCCTTCTTTCAAGCCTACTCCTCGAACTCGAACTCGAGCTGAGTGATCTCGGAGCGGTACCGGAGGAAGCTCTCCTGGTGAAGTACCGAGGCCTGCAAAACAACGAAAATTGTGAGAGATATCAAAACCTAAGTATAATTTAAGATGAAGTATTGATGCCTTACCCGATTCAGCACTTGTTGCGCCTCATTGAAGAGACACGGCGCGCCCACCTCATTCATCTTTGCCCGGTCCTCCTCGGTCACCAGGCATCGGAGGTACTTGGCTATACCCAAGGGAGCGGATAGATACTGAGCATCCTCTGGGATAGTAAAAATAACCGATCTCTTGCGATTGGGGTCCACACTCGGAGCGGGAAACTGACTAACCAACTTTGAACTCGAACTCGGGCCGCTAGCATCCGTAAGGTACGTCTTTATTCGGGAATTCCAGGTCGCCCAACCTGGAAAAATCTTCCAAAGTGGATGAATCCACACCATCAAAGAAAGAATGAAGGGGGGTCGTCCATGCCGTGAATTCCTTCATTTGACTTCTCTTTTCCTGCTTGGGCTTCCTCAAGCATGGACTCGGTGAAGGAGGGCATCTCCATTATGTCTAGTACACTGGTTGCTTCCTTCAGAGCAGAACCGGATTCTCGAGGGGTCCCAGCACCCGTCTCCATATCGGCCTCTCAAGTCTGAGGGAGGTCGGCCTCACGGATCTCCCCCTCGGCTGCCGCTTGTTCCCCGGCGAGGGTCTATCCGTGGGAAACAAAAATGTCATCTTCTTCAGACTCGTCCCTAATCCGGAGGAGTGAGTCAGAATCCGGCACCCGGGAAATGGTGCACTTCTTGGGCTTACGAGCCCGGGAAGCCGCCCTTTTATTTGGCTTCACCTATGGACTCGGGGAGCCCAAAAATTTTCTTTTCCTCTTCTTTTCCCCCGCGGAAACCCCATGCTGTCCCATAATGAAGGGATCAACGGATAGAGATACGTCCTCGTCCCCTTTCAGCGGCCTAAGTTCAGTTGTCTTAGGGAAACCTAAGAAAGAAAGAGAAAGGGTCAGCATTGTGTAAGTTTGGGGCGTAATAGTAACTATTCTAAGGAGAACCGTACCATGAAAACGGGCCTCCCATCGGCCCTTCGAAAGCTTGCTCCATGAGCACATAAAATAAGACATCTGCTTGCAGATGCCTTCGATCCACTCCTTGAGCTGAGGGACCATATTGGGAACCCGAGCAACCGATGCACGATCACAATTACTGACGGTGAGGAAAGGAACAAGGAAGAATGACACTTAAGGAAAGATTACACTTATGAGATACATTCCACTTCTAGGGAAAAGGTAGAAACTCGGGAGGGATCAAATCTTTAGTCTTCACCCAAACGAAGCGCCATTGGAAGCCTCGGTCTTGATCCTCGTCAATGCTAGAAAAGGGGGCCTTGCTAGCCCGGCGAGTAAGCTTGATTTGTCCCCCTCGGAAAATTTGGGTACTGTATAGACAGAGCAGGTGGTCGAGGGTGAACCGATGAGACTCAGTGTTATTCGCAAAGTAACGGAGGAGGATCACGATCCTCCACTGAGACTGGTGGATTTGCCCAAGGCATACCTCGTATCTCTTGCAAAAATCCAGAACAAGCGGGTCTACCGGGCCTAGTGTGAAGGGATAAGGGTAAATACTTAAATACCCCTCCACATGAGTGGTGATATCATCCTCAGGCCTGGGGACTATTATGTCCTTACTTCCCCAGTCGCAGTCCTCTTAGTCAATGGGAAAGGTATCTTCAGTGACAGAGCATATACACCTCGATGCCCCTTCACCTCGGTCTTGTTTGGATGAGGCTTTCTCGACTTTGAAGTCGTCTAAGATTGAACAACACCCCGGACCAAAGCTTTTCATGGGGGGCTCTAGGGCCGATTCGGTGGCAACCACTTCGGAAGCAACCACCTCAGAAGCAGCCGTCTCAAGAACAACCACTTCGGGGACGGCTGCCTCGGTACCTATGGCCGGGTGAGAAGATGAAGAGGCAGCCTGTTGAGGAACAGATTTCAAAGTCTTGGCCATCGTAAATCTGGAAAATATGTGAAATTTTGGAAAAAGTTTATGAAGATTTCGAGTTTGAGAAGGAAGATATGAGGTTCTAGGTTGAAAATCCAAGAAAATATATGAAGGTTTGAAGGTAGGATGAAAACCTGGGTTGAAACTTAAGAACAATTATGAAGATTTGAAGGTTGAAGGTAAAAAGATGATGGAAGCTGCTAGGGAATTCGAAGATAAGAGCTAAGATTGGAAAGTAGAAAAGATACAAAAGGTCAAAGCTTTTATAGGGAAAAACGTAATCATTACGCGACGTTTCACATCCGATGGCGACCAGCCAAAGGTTAACACGTGTCCGAAGTCAGAACGACTCGACTGATGAGACGTTTCGGCTCCTTTGTCTTCTATGTTGTAACGTATGAAAGAAGGAACCGGGGAACATCTATCATTTCCCATCGTTTCGGCAAACCTACTCTATGGGAAACGAGGGGACTATATGTATACAGGTAAAACCGAGGGTAATTATACCTTGATTTCCCGAAGGGGCAAACGAAGTGAAGACATGATATATATGGGATCATAATCGAAGCCGGAACATCTCGTACTAAGGTCCGAACGGCTTGGTCGCCACCGGACTGGATAAGACAATACTTCCCTGATCCCGGAACGAGCTTCGAGACTTCGGAAAGCATGCAGTGGTTACACACGACTAACAGAGAGCCGTGATATCCGCATCCCACCGGATATCACGGCACGGATCTTGCCTGACATCAACAGCAAATCCGTAATTGACTAGAAAGGAGGATTTTTTTTATCTTTTTTAGAATTGTAGTAGGGGTGAAACTCTCCTACTATAAAAATGAAAAGCTTTTTCATTCAATACACATTGTAACACGCATATCAAAGCAATACAATTTCATTTTTATTGCTCTCTAGCCATTGCAAAGTTTTTACTTTACTGCTATTAGCTCCGAACCGAGGGTCCCATCGAGGGCAAAACTATTGTCCAACCCAAGTTCAAGCTGGGCCATAGTATTACAACAGGTTTGATTATTCGTTTATCTTTCATTCATTTATCTAAAAATTTTAATTACTTGTATTGAATCAATCCACATATTTTTAAAATTGCATATAAATTTAATTGTTATCCATTTTAAAGGTAAAAGCGTTATATTTTATGATCTCAAATATGTGCGTCAAAACTGTTGCGAGAAATGATTGGAAAAATAATGGAAGCTCCTCGAATTACTTCTCCAGTTACAATCTTCCTAGTTGTCATTAATTGCTTCTTGCTGCTCTTCTTTTTATGGATCCCATCTTAGTACTTATAGTTGGATTTCAAAATCTAATTTCTCTGAAGACAAAGTAACCTGTACGAGGCATTTCTCAGTTATTACAAGTGGAATGCACTTGGACTTCGTAAATTATTGACACTAGAAAAGACATCTATTTTAACATGTAACGGAAAAATGATCCCAACTAGCTCGATCCTTGCTGACTGCTTTGTGATGACTCACTTTATTTCTCCGAGCTATTTCATTATTTATATTGTGTGAAATTAAGTCGAGTTAAATGTACTCGAAGTGACTGAAAGAATATGAGACAAATGGTCTCATTTAAGAAAGTCTAAGTCGCTAAAGTCAACCATGGATTTGACTTTTGAGTTAGAAGGCTCGGATTTGAAATCCGACGACTCGACTAGCTTCGGGATAGAATATATGACTTAGACGAGTGACCGGAATATATTTAATAGACCTCGAACAACGTGAGAATTGAATCGAGGAAGTTCGGAATTCCGGTTGATAGGTCGAATTTTGATCCGAAAGTCGGAATGAAATTCCGAAAGTTGCTGTAGGTTCCTTATGCAATTTTGGACTTGCGTGCAAATTTTCAGACCATTCGGACTTCGTTTGGTCGAGTTCGGATCGAAGGATCGAATTTCGGATCCTTAGAGTTCCAAAGATTGCTTTCAAGGCAAATCTGATAAATCGATGTTCATCTTAGTGTTCCAAAGATTGGAACAAGTTTGAATGAGGTTATAGAACATGTGTGCATGTTCGGATAAAGTCCCGGGGGTCTCGGGTGAATTTTGAATGGTTAACGGAACTAAATTCGCCACTCTATAAAGCATTTACCTCAGATTTTCTGGTGTAATTGATATTAAAATTAGCAAACGACCTCCAAATTCAATTT
>MCJB01032025.1:110951-134404 GCA_002018475.1 Nicotiana obtusifolia | reverse complement strand
ACAAAGTTTGAAAGCAAAAGAAGAAAAGAAATATTCGATGCAAGTGGTATAAAGAAGCTTGAGAATCAAATAAAGAGGTACGCGAGTGGGGTTTAATGTGGGACTGTAAATCCATTGAAGGCAAAGGAACAAAAGGTTGGAAGGAGAAAGAGAGTAATGAGTGTTCAAGGAGGAAGTAGCCACTATTATCTAAATTCACATCCTACCCTTCCTTAAACCGACATTACAAGCCTATAAAGTCCTTATGTGATCTTTAACTAAAGTGTTCTTATAAATAGGCGATGAATTAAAATAAGGGCAAGCCTATGGCATGGCAGGTGGTGACACTTGAAATTTTATTCTGAGAGAGAGTGTGCTAGTCTTTTTGTCCCTTGATTTATTCTATGACAAATATTGTGCGAGTGGGAATTTCTTTCTAGTGAGGGCACATACACTGCTAGGTTGATAGCTAGTTGAGCTTTGAGTCAAAGCATAAGTTGGTTCAGCTGAAAGTAGCATTTAGTTACTTTGTTGAGGCTCAAAGTTCACTAATTGATTGTTTGTTCTTTGGAGCATTTTAATGATTCAAAGGGGGTACAGTAAAAGATGGTTATACTTAAGATGTTACCAACAAACACTGTCCATGGTCAATGTTGCTTTATATTTGATAGGTAGACTCTTAGTTAGGGTGGTGTCGTGTTAGTTGCTTGAGGACAAGCAAAAGCTTAAGTTGGGGGTGTTGATGTGCCGGGTAATTTCGGCACATATTGATACCATTTGTTTAGAAATTGCTTGTTCCACCTGTTAATTATCATGATATTTACTTAGTTTTAGTGTAATTTCAGTATATGGATGGAAGAGACCCAGAAGCGTGAAGAGAAGTCCAAAAGCCGTCCAAAGGCAAGAAAAGAGATCAAGATTACAGCAAGTGCAATTCTGCGACCGCAAAGTAGATATGCGAGTCTCAGAATTCGCATTTAAATCGCAAAGGCAGGCAGTACTTCAAGCCAAAGTTCAAGTAAGAATGGGGTCACAAATGCGACCGCAGAATGGAAATGCTAACCGCATCTTCATCGCAGACACGGACAGAGTTTGAGATGAAAACTAGAGGGGGATCGCAATCGCATTCTGCGATCGCAGAATCACTCTGCGGACCGCATTCTCAAATGCGATAAGAAGGAATAGTTCTGGTGTGATCTGCGATAAAGTGTGAAGACTCTGCGGACCGCATTCCTGTTCTGCGACAGGAATGCAATCGCAGACGGGTAACTAGGTCAGACGTTATTTCTGCTCGCCTCGATTTTTGGGCCTCTATAAATAGCCTTTCTAGGGTTGTGTGAAGGGAGACTGGTTAGAATTCAAAGGGCAAAATACCGCTTTTGGTTATTTTCGAATCTAGAGAGATTTTTGGGTGATCAAAAGAGAGAAGTCAATATTGTTGTAAGATGAATTCAATTATGTTTATTTGTTCTTCAATTTTTAACATATGTAGCTAAATTCTAATGCTAAGGTTGTGAACCCTAGATGGGTGGAATGTTATTGAAAGGTTGATGTTGATTTCAATTTCGAAAGAAACTTGATATTTATTTGTCTCTTGTTCTTAAGTTAATCGTTAGTGGTTGCAAACATTAACGAGTGCCAATTTATGCTATCATATCTTGGAAAAGTGAGATAGAGTTTGGTAGAGATAAATAACAATAATCCAAGACTTTAACTCTTGTTTAACGAATTTACTTAGGAATAAGTAGATTTCAATTTGGCGAAAAATTGAGTGTTCTTAATTGTGACTCTTTAGTATTCGGGAGAAGCATAAGAGGATACGTCATCTAAGTGTTGGGAAACATTGGATAACTCGTTAACACGAACCAATTTCATATCAAGAACGGAAGTCAATATCAATATCAATACATTCTACTACATTAGGGGGAACACAACCTTAGTATCCCAACTTCATATCTTTACTTTCAATTCATTTTTGAGTTGCAACTATTAGTTTACTTTTCTTTACGTACTCAACATTAATTTACTCTATTTGGCTACTTGATCGAATTACGACTAAGTACAGTATTGCTTTAATCGGATAATTGTTTCACACCTATTCCCTGTGGGATTCGACCCCAACCTCGTTGGATTACTATATTTGACATCGTTCGCTTACACTATTGTAAAGGTGTAATTTGAGCGGATCAGGAACTACTAAAAATCATGCGGTGTAATAAGGTGGGCTAAAACGCGGGATGCTATTTCAGAAAAAATGATTTTCAAAACTAAATGTAAAGGCTCCTGCGGTGATATAAGGATGTGATTCATTTTGTGATTTGAGACTACAAGGTGGTACCTTGGTAGTGACTCTTGTGGACATTTTCCCATTCTTTTGTACTTGTCTTTGATCGTTATTTCCTTAGCATACTATTAATTGTCTTTCTCTGTGTTGCACTGTTTGCTTAGTTCTATGTAGCTAATCTTGTTGTACTATTCGTTGTTTCAATTTCACTACTGTCTTTATTACACTGTACTTTTTGTGGTGATCGTTTCTTATGTGTCATTCATTGACTTTACTCTTACTTGTTGACTTGAATTGTGGTAGAACACTTGCACAAGCATACACATAAATAAATAACCCATATCGGTCTAAGAAGATGAATCATGATGTTTTGACCGTTTAAATATACTCCCTATACTTGCCTTATGTGAGAGTTATCCTGTTGGCACGTGAGTTGTCCGTGCAGTCATGTAGGCCCCGTAAAAGTTTACCTAAAACCCGGGGTTTCGTGGCACCAAAGTGGACTTATGTGTTCACACGTTTTGGGTTGAACAGTGTGTTGGGGAGTTGAAGAAAATTTTTGGAAGTATAGGGCATTTCTGCGGTCCATTTTGCGGCTGCAGAACTGATATGCGGACCAAGATTTGCCGCAGACTGATTGGGCAAAATTTTTGGACCATTCTGCAGTCCATTATGCGGACGCATAATCAGTGTGCGGGTCATATAACCCCTCGCAGATCCAACACAAAAAAAATTTGCAGGGAAGTTCTGCGGCGTATTATGTGACCATAGAATAGGTCTGCGGATCGCAGGCCGGTCGTTGAGTGAGGCCGGAATGCCCAGTTCCGGAGATTTATGTAGTCCATTTTGCGGACTGCAGAGGCATTATATGCGACCGCAGATCTACATCGGGGCTTCATTTTTTCTAACTGTTGACTCGACCCTATTTCGATATATTGAGGCAAAAGACCACTTTTGAAGCAAAAATCTGATATTTCTAGTGAGAGGGATTACCATTGAGTGAGAGGGGAAGTTCTTAAGCTTATTGATCATTGACTCTTGCTCCAAGTTGAAGAATTCACAAGAAAATTCACTAGGTCTTCATCCTAGAGGTAAGATTCTACTTCCTAGCCCTCAATTTCGTGATTTTACTGAAAATAGGTAATGAGAAAAGAAATTCTTGGGTGTGGGAGTTGTCCATTATGCATGCATGTACTATCAAGGGTTGGGGAACAATATTGAGCTAAATTGGATAGACTTTGGGTAGTGGGATGGAGAAATTCACCATAAGAGAACCTTGACATCATAATACCCACTTAGTGTTTGATAAAATGCTCCAATGAGCTGGAACCATGAACCCTCTCCTAATTTGTATTCAATTTTGCTATATTTTCAAATAGATCGAAGTGGCTAAGAATTCCGGAATATTGTAGTAATTTAAAAAGCTCGAGGCGAGGTATGTTGGCTAAACTCTTCTCTTAGAATTGAACCCCACAATATCCTTGTAAGTCCCTAGTTGTTCTTTATAAATTGATTATTTTGAATAAGCCTTGTGCCAAAAGATATATTTTCAATATGTATTCCAATGTTCTTGTTATGTTATATTCTAATTAAAAAGGTGCTCGAAGCATGGGTTGCATATTCAAATGTTATATCTTTAAGTTGTGATTCAAATGAAGACTATTATGTTAAATAGTGTAAGAAATCTCAATGTGCTTAACATTCTTATTACTCAATATGTGGACTAAAAGTCTTGAATAGAAATGCTCTGTTGATTATCTGTGGTAATGTTGAAAGTGGAAGTGATGAATATGAAATATGAAATACGGCCAACGTGCCAAGAGTGACATTGTATTATGGCCATCGATGCCAATGAATTGAATGATGTATAAAATATAATGAAATGAGTTGTCAATCCTTTAAATAAATAAACACCCTAGGAGTATCGTCAGTCAACGAGGAAAGGTAGGTTGAAATGATCTAACCCCGAAACTACACGTGCCGGTGTAGGAGTGAATTGTGATTGTACCCCTTTATTGGGAAGAGATTGATGTGATAAAAATATTCCCCTTTATTGGGATGAGATGATTGCTAGAAAAGGGTGATGTCGATTTACACGGCATTGTGGTGAGACGGCCTAGCCGGTCGGGTCGCGATCGAACGCCATGCCGCACACATGGTGGTGATTGTGCTTGAGATTAAGATTAAAACAATGATTGAGACTGAGATAATGATGGTGATTATGGTTGATGTCTTTGGGTGAGACGGCCTAGCCGATCGGGCCGTGATCAGAATCTGTGGTCAAGATCACGTTGGTATATTGATGCTAAGATCTCCCAAACTTAAAATATGGAAATATACTTGACACCTATCTTGCTTCTAATTTGATGTTTTAGTATTATATGAGTCTTCCATTGATTTATGACGGTCCTTCTTTGTGTTATCATTCGTTCTAGAGAGATGATGTTTAGCCTTACATATTAGTACTATTCCATGTGTGCTAACGTTCCTTTTGCTGGGGGTGCTGCATCTTTAATGGATGCGGGTGGTTCTGCAGCAGGTGGCATTGATCATTGATAGAAGTACTCCCTCTTCTCAGCAAATTTAGTGAACCCCACTTCATTCAGGGTCGTGTATCTTTTGTCCCACGTGTATTATGTTTTGAGGTATAGCCTGGGCCTTATTGCCAGCCTTATCACTGTATTTTGTATCTATATAGACTCCACAGACACAATGTGGTGTGTATATGGGTGTTGGGAAAGTCAAACTAGACTTGTTGTATTTGAATCACTTGTTGCACTTTAACTGTGATTATGTATGTATTTTGAGACTATAAAACAAAGTGACTAATGGTAATGGATTTGGCATTGTTAATGGAATCCACTCAATGGTTAATTAATGATATAAATGTATCTTCTCTTTATTGATGGACGAGTTGGATAGAAGGTATTGTAAAGGCTTGCTTGACCGGGGTATCTCGGTTGAACACCGGTCAGCTCCCCAAGGTCGGAGCGTGACAAGTCATGAGTCATTATTATTGTTGGCACGTGAGTGGTCCGTGCGGATTTTAGATATTGTTACTCCCTTGGCACACGAGTCGTTCGTGATGCTATGAATTGTAATGTAGGCACAAGATACCAGGTGATTAGGGTTCACGAATGGGTACCTTGTGATTTTGAGGTTTGGTGCCTCGTGGGAATTATTGAGTTGTCACTTGTTTTACTTTATCTGTTTTCACCGGATTTGAACTGTGTTCAGCTTACTCTACAGTGTTATTACCTATTGTGTCTCGTTGCTAGCTGTTGCTTTTAGTTCCTATTACAAACATTGTATTATTATTGTCATCATGCCTAGATTTATATTGATATTGTTCCCTATTAGTTCTACATTTATACTTTTTCAGGTTGTTTAGTCCAGTGGGTGTCTTGATTGTTCCTCGTCACTACTCCACCGAGGTTAGTCTTGATACTTATTGGGTACCGCTGTGGTGTACTCATGCTACGCTTCTGCATATTTTTTTGTGCAGATCTAGGTGCCTCAGATGTTGTTGATTATTAGCTAGTTGGTCGAACATTGTTGTGGAGATTCAAAGTAAACCAGTCATCGCGTTTGTAGGCCTCGGTGTCACCTTCTTATACGTCCTCTTGTATTGTTTATTTTTCTTCCGGAATAGCTATATTTAGGGATTTTTTTAGGAAACTCAGTAGAGCTTATGACTTGTACAACCGGTTTTGGGATTGCAAGTTTTGTATAGAGATTTCTATTTCATATTTAGCAGTTGATGGTCGAATTTTGCTATCAATTCAGTAAGTGTTAGGCTTACCTAGTCTTAAAGACTACGTGCCATCACGACTTCCTACACAGGAAAATTGGGATGGTGAAGTAATTTTTTTTTATTAAATAGAACTTAGAGACAAAAAGATGTTTAAAAATATCCAAGGCAATGCCTTGTAATTTTATTATAGAATTGTAACCTAATTTTTTAATTCAAATTTAAAGAAAATATTGTAAAACAATATTCAAACTATGTCTTATAATTTTATTATAGCAATAAAAAATATGGCAACATTTTTCTTACTCTTCCTCCCCCTAATGAGCACAACAAGGTGCTAATACCACCATTGAGAAGAAAAAGAAACTAATCAAGAAGTGCCAAAACACAAGTTACATACCAATTTTTGTTCATACAAGTTACATGCTATCTCTTACAAACTTCATAAATCCTTCAAGGTTCGGAGGAAGTTCCATTGGTGGCGGCGGAAAAGTAGCTTATTCATTGTCGCTTCCATTGTCGGACGAAGCAGTATCCTCATCAAGTTCAGCTAGCATTTCTTTTCTAAGCTTCGTCTACCTCTGGTTTTGATTCAGCAAGTCCAAACTTTCTTCTTTTTGAACAGATCCAATCTCTGAAAAGTATTGATTTTTCCAAGCTATCCCTCATAGACTATCTATGATCACCAATTTGACGTCTTGCTTGATTGAAAACGCTCTCCGATGCCGATGTTGAAGCTTGAATAGTTTAAATGTCTCGGGTCATACTTGAAAGAACCAGAAAGAGTTTTTCTTTGTCCTTCCACCATTGCAAAATATCAAAGGTGTCGTCGGGATTCACTTCCTCGAGCCCCTGTGACAAATAAACTTCAAACTCATTTAGTTGTGAAAAATTATTACTACTAGAACTCCTATACCCCGCCCAAACACTAAGTCCTCTTACTCCCGCAGTTCTTTTAGGAGATTGAGAATCAGAAGAGGAGTTGGAACATTTAGTCTAGCCTGATTTAATGCAACTTGATAAGCATTATAAATAGTTTTAGCGTTTGATCTAATTGAGGTTATTGCTTCCGGATGTTTGGGCTCCTCATCATCTGCAAGTTCTAAAACTTTATAAAAAAATTCATACAAACAATTGTAGTAAGTATTGATGAAAATTAGAGAGAGATTTTGATAGATTGATATCAATTTTGTAAGAAAAATGAAAGAATGAGGGAGTATTTATAGTAGAAAATAGGGAAAAGTTTAACAATAAAAAATTTGGGGTTACAAAATTAGTTAGGGGGGTTAAATGACTATTTTCTAAGACCCAAAGGCTACTTTTTCAAAAGCCAAACGGCTATTTTTTTTTACAAAAATCCATTGGGCCCGTTTGGCCCGTCAAGGGACCGGTGCGGTCTCGGTCCCTTGGCGGGCCAAACTGTTCCAAAGCTAAAAACAGGCCCACGAGACCGGCACGAGCCCACCAATCGCGGGCCAAATGGTCTCAGCCCGTTAAGCCCATTTAGCACGTGGTCCCAGCCTGTCCCAGTTGCCAGCCTTAGTTTGGATATTAGGAACATTCAATACATCACTCAATGCTAGAGTTTTACCAGATGTGAGTTTGAGAAGAATTTTTCCTTTCCCAAGAACGCGAGTTGTTCTCGAGTCACCAAGATAAATAGTTTCTTCTCCTTCCTGAATTTGGGTGTAAGACAAAAATTTATTTTTGTTTGCACAAATGTGCCTAGTAGCACCAGAGTCTATCACCTAATCTCTCATATTGGCCACAATTATTTGGAAAACGACCACAACAATTATACTATCTGCTTTAGTAAAATTTAAATTCGACTTAGGGAGATTGTCATTTATCCCAACTTCTCTTGCATTGAGGTGTATTTTTCTTGAAGGTTTTAATATTAGCATCGGATATGTAACCATGTCTATTTACATACCTGTATTTTGATATCAATGTCTGCTCAAGTTGTAAATGCAATAACGGATTTGCAGCACCATGAATATCTGATAGGACAACTGGAACAATAGCAGCGGGGATAATACCAAAATTGGTAGCACCATCAAAAAATTTCGTAGTGATATTACTTTACATAGTTTCTTAGATTGTTGGGAAATAATACAGAAAAATAACAACAATAACACTGCAATAATATTATTTGTAAGCAAATACACGAATTGGCTTGAATTGTGCTGGGCACTGTCCTAAGAAATTTTTTCAGCAATGTGAAATGTTTTCCCAGGATTAAACAAGTCTACATCTATTTATTTAGAGAATACAAGAATTAGCACAATATTAAGTTACAAATCCAGCTATTAAGAAAAGAGGATAAGAGAAACTAATATAGAAAGAAAGATAAAGGAAAGAAAGAAGAGAGGCGCAAGGGAGACAAGAAGTAGAAATAAGGAGTATTTCTTATGCTTCATCAACAATGAATGAGTGGGTATTTATAGGCTTATAAAAAGTGTTAAATATAGATAAGTGTCCATACACATGTCCTTCCCTTTGCAAATTGCCACTCCAAGGTTTCTTTCCATGCATATTGACACTTGGTTTAAGGCATGACGGCCCGGCCGGCCGTTTTGAGTGTTGGAGCGCCGTTCCTCCATTTACTGTTTACTCTGTGCTCGATTGTTGTTGTGTGATTTTTCGGGTAGTTGGTTTGGTTCCGGGGATATTCGGAATGAATTAGGACATTTAGTCCCAAGGTTGGAAGCCTAAGTTGAAAGAGTTGACCAGATGTTGACTTAAGTGCAAATGGCTTCGAAATGGAGTTTTGGCGGTTCCGATAGCTGTAGGGTGATTTTAGACTTAGGAGTGTGTCACGACCAAAAACTACGTGACCGGCACCCGGCACACTGCCCGATCCGAGCGAACCAAACCATGTGATGCACCTAAATCATATGCATGAAAACCAATTTAACTTCAGAATCTCCTTAACAATCATATACATTTTCAATTTAAATGATAAAATATTTTCCAATTCAAAATCACTCATGACGCCTTTCATGATAATAACAATGAGACTAAGTAAAATCGATATACTTTCATGAATGTCGGGTACAACCCCGTTACTACAACCTTTCATAACTTTCTTGGAGCCTCTATACCAAAGAATAGAATTAAACACTTGGATTAATGCCCGACTAGAATAAATTAAGAAAACAACATGATAGCTACCAGGAAATAGGAGTGGTGGTGAAAGGAAGAGAGCCATCCTAGCCCTAGCCGCATGCCACATATCATACCTCATCCTAAAACATGTAAAATAAGTGGGACCCTAGAGGAGGCCTTAAGGGCTGAGTACATCACAGCGGTACTCAATAAGTGTTGTAAACTCTCTCTAACTTAAGTTCTTGGGACAAACTTTATAAAAATAATGCATCAATATTTGATATAAAACGACAAAATTTTTTATCAATTCATGATCCTTGTCCTTTTAAATAAAAGCCAAGTGAAATATAACCCACAATATAAACTTTTAAAACATTTATATCGACCCAAGATTTTGGATAAAATCATACAAAACCATTCAATTTGCTTTAAGTCATTGAAATCACTTTCGGCTCCTTAGGCCTAAATATAAGAAAATCATCCTTACCTTTCACTTGGAGTATTGTACCATCACCGATATAAGAAGGTCAACTAGGTTATCCACCTAGCGGCAAGTATCATATACCCTACTTGCTCAGGTCGTCTCATCGTAGTGCAGTATGAATCGACTCAGCCATGCTACTAATAACACAAAATAGTACCCTCTCGAGAGAGAGCACTCTGCTGTAGTCTATACCATAAAGTGGCCATCTACGCCTACACCGGCACGTATAGTTTCATGACGACGAACACAATATATCCGAAGTTAATCTCGATGAACACAAGTAATTCCCAAAATATTTTATACTTTAAAAATAGATTCATAGCATAGTAGCCTCAAATGATATATTTTTATCAAATCATAGCACTAATAGAAAATCTAAGCTATTTGAACAAAATTTAAATAAACAACCTTTTACATGTTAAAGCCTTTCACAATATAACATCAATCTTTGAAAGATACCACAAGTGCTATTTTGTTTATCAATTTTCAAAAAAAAACTTACCATGAGACTTATCTTTAGCACTCAAATATGTATACTCTTATCAATACGTAAGTTTTGATAAAAATTTATAACATTTAACTTGAGTGTCGTTTTGATAACAAGATTTAAAATAAAATTTTATAAAACAACATGACACTACATATGCAACGTAATATTTTAGTACATGAAGATATCCGTACTTGTTTGTCTCCACAAGCATGAAAGCACATGTGCAAACAACCTAAGCATTAACTCGAAACATGCTTTTAGAGAAAATCCCTCAAGAAGAATAAGTTTTAACCAACTTACCTCGCTTTCGCTTTATTAACATTCACAAGATTTCAATCCTCTTCCATCATTCCAACTTTAATTAAAATACTCAAGCATCACCAACAAGTCAATATCTACAATTAGATATCCAAATTACATCAAAATATGACCTAAAATATTGACCAATATCCATTTATGGATCATAAGTTGACTACCAGCCTTCAACAACTCAAATTGCCGAATAGGTTCACTTACTAGCATATTCAACTCCACTCTTATCAATTAATAGCCATTTGAAGTCATCAATGATAATATATTAATTTCCAATACCGATAAATTACTACTCATCGTCTTCATTAATCCAACATTTCCAAAATATTCAATTTGGTGATTACTTAGTTGAACACATTCAATTTAGCTAGAAGATGATTCCATAGGTTCATCGCATCCTTTAATTTCATTTCTAAGAACACTCTTCATCTTTCCCATTTTCTCAAAAACACTATTCATGCCATGAACTAGGGTTTGTGAATTCAATTATCCAACCATAACAACTTGAAAAAAAATATTATAACTACTCTCACCAACTCATAAGAAATGAGTTTGAAGCATTAGGATTACCTTCTTAAGCTTTTCCTCAAAAATCCAGTGTTTGGAAAATTTGGTGTTCTTGAACAACTTGAAAGATTTCTAGGGATTTCAAAGATTAAATGACATTAATACTAGTGTTAATAGGATGTTATTAACTTAAAATATTGATAAAAACTCACCTTGTATTCTTAAGTTGTCCCAAAGATCATATCCACCATGAAAGCACCAAATCCTAGCTCCAAAATACCCTTTCACCCGACCTTGTACTTATAGGCCCAAATTTTTGGGTTTCGGATGCGGCCCTGGATGCTTCACATCCGCACTTCACTCCTCTTCGAATCCCGGACACCTAGACGCTATGGCAGTACTTCACTACCAGCCTTTGGTAATTTGATCATAACTTCTTGTAATTGTTTGAAGCGTTAGACACTAGACTTGAAGATCTTTCATTTGAAGATATATATATATATATATGCCCGTCCAAAGTTAGGTCTTGTGCGTACTCATTTGGAACTTTAGCCTATCATGTAATTTTCCAGTTGACTTAGACTCAGGGCTCTCCTTAGACCCCACATCGCTTATAATATGTCTCATACACTTATTATCATATCCAATTAATATCCATCATATTAATAGTCCTCTTCTGCACACAAAATAATGTAATTAGCACACATCAACTTTTTAAATAGCGCTTAAGTACTTCGAAATTTTCTGAGGTGCTATAGAGTGTGTCCGGATATTGATTTCGAAGTTCATAGATGATTTTGGCTTGAATTGAGAAAGTTGAAAAAATGAAAGTTTCGAGAGTTGAGAAGTTTGACTGAGAGTTGACTTTGTAGTTACTGGGCTCGAATTTTGATTCCGGAGGTTGGAATAGGTCCGTTGTGTCATTTATGACTTTTGTGGAAAATTTGAAGTTGGAATAGATTTCAGTATCAAATGTAGAAGTTAGAAGTTCATGAGTTCATCAAGCTTGAAGCGATGCGTGATTCGTGGTTTGTTGATTTTGATGTGATTTGACGCTTTGAGCGAGTTTGTATGATGTCTTAGGACTTGTTGGTAAGTTTGGTTGAGGTCCCGAGGGCCTCGGATGTGATTTCGATCATGTTCGACGCATTTTGAACCTTGGAGGAACTGTTGATTTCTGTTGCTGGTTTCCTTATATAGGATCGTGAGTGGGATGTCGCGACCACGAAGAGTTGTTTGGCACTGGTGGAAGATTTGTTCTATGTGTTCGCGAGCAAGTTTCTGCGATCGCATATGTTGGGGAGTCAGTTTATCACGAACGCGTGGGTTAAGTCGCGTTCGCGAACAGGAAAGAGAGAGGCACTGGTCACATGATTTTTTCTTCGCGACCGCGTGGGTAGGTTCGCGATCGCGTAGTGTGTTGAGCCTGTGAGTTGCGTTCGCATGTGGCTTTCTGCATTCGCATAGAGTTATTTCTACAGCTTGAGGATTTGTGCTTCGCAATCGCGAAGCATTTCTCGCGATCGCAATGAAGGGCATCTGGGCAAACTCTTAAATATCAAAAACGAGGGTTAGAAATTTTCATAATTTGACTTTAGGAGCTCGGATTGAGGCGATTCTTGGAGGGATTTTCAAGGAAGTGATTCTAACATGGATTTGATTAAATTACACGAATCTATCATTGTTTTTATCATTTATTTAGTGTTTTGGGTTGGAAAAATTGGGAAAAATTGTAGAAACTTCAGAGGCTTTAATTTGAGAATTTGAAGGTCGAGTTGTGACCGGATTTGAGTATTTTGCTATGGTTGGACTTGTGGTTGAATGGGTGCTCGAATTTGGTAACTTTTGTCAGATTCCGAGACATGGGCTCGGGGTTGACTTTTTGACTTTTGCTTACGAACTTAGTTTTATCATATAGAATTGATTCCTATAGTTAGTGTTGATTGTATCGAGTTGATTGTGGCAAGATTCGAGGCGTTCGGAGGCCGATTCGCAAGGCAAGGGCTTATTGGAGTAAGGATTTGCATGGTTTGAGGTAAGTAACACTTCTAAACTTGGTTTTGAGGGTATGAATCCCTGAATTTCATGTTATGTGGTTGGTGTTGAGGTGACGCCCATGATAGGTAACGAGCGTGTGGGCGTGCACCATAGCAATTGTGATCCGGTCGATTCCATGGTACTGTGTAGTCATCAAACCATGTTTTTATTCATGTGATCTCTATGTGTTAGAGTAATTGAACTGCAAATTCATGTTAGAACATGTTAGGCTATATGCTTATCCGGTTGACACCCATCGGGTCATTTCTGGTGTTAAATAATTTGCTTAGATGGCAATTTTGTACTCAGTCACATCCATCTTTTGCATATAATATCTCCGTATTTGTTACTATTTATTATTGTGTT
Source organism: Nicotiana obtusifolia (assembly GCA_002018475.1). Taxonomy (NCBI): domain Eukaryota; kingdom Viridiplantae; phylum Streptophyta; class Magnoliopsida; order Solanales; family Solanaceae; genus Nicotiana; species Nicotiana obtusifolia. The sequence goes on along the minus strand of MCJB01032025.1, from coordinate 121,086 downwards.
ATATATCATTATTTGGGCTAAATGGCATGAGAATTGTGAGCCCGAGAGACTGGAGAGATTAATGACTAAGTTGGGGCCTAAGAGCCATGTTGTGAGTAAGATTTTTGGATCGGCCTGCACGCCGCAGCAAGCCTTATGGCTTTATATATGGATCGGGTTGCACGTCGTAGCAAGCTTTTTAGGTTTTATTATTATAGTGGGAACAGGCTGCATGCCGCAGCAGGCCAGATTGGCTTATTATTAGCGCTTGGGTAGGATCCGCCCCTCCGGAGTCTTACATACCACAGTGAGTGCAGGTATCGTACAGTGCTGAGTGTGATGAGCGAGAATTGAGATAGTCAGATTGAGTATCTGGGAGTGTGAGTACGTGAGGTTTTCATTGTGTAGCATCATATATGATATGCACATTGGCATGTAGATATAGAGATGTAATATTCCTCATATCAGTCATACTTGGCATATTTTATCTGTATTGAGCTTAACTATTAAATCTGGAAGCATGTCTACATTCATGTATTGTGTACCAACAGATTTTGAGTTTCTCTAAGATATTATTGTCATATTTCCTATCATTTATGTACTGTTAAACTCTATATTTGGACTGTATTGTTTGAGCTCAGCACTGCTTTCAGCCCAAAGGTTAGTCTTGTTACTTATTTAGTACATTGGTCGGTTGTATTCATACTATACTCTGCACTTCGTGTACAGATCCAGGTACTTCCAGGCACAAAGGCTGCTCTTGTTGGAGCTTATTTAGTTTGGAGACTATCGAGGTAGTTGCCTTGGTGTCCGCAGACCTTGACTCTTCTCCTTTTTCTTTTAATTTTATTCATATTGTTCTACTTCCTAGGTAGTGTTTCAGCAGTCATACCATGTTATTGTATAAATGCTCGTGTAATCAGTGACACTCAGATTTTGGAAAATTCTGTATTGAGTTGTGGTGTTTTCATCCAGTTATTATGAGATTTTATTTACTTAAACCTATTTCAATATGCTTTACATTAAAGATGCTTGTATTTGTGAGTTGTCGGCTTGCCTAGTATCGCAATAGGCGCCATCACGGTACATGTGATTTTGGATCGTGACAAGTTGGTATTAGAGCCTAGGTTACATAGGTCTCACGAGTCATGAGCAGGTTTAGTAGAATCTTGTGGATCGGTACAGAGACGTCTATGCTTATCTTCGAGAGGCTACCGAACCCTTAGGAAAACTTCACGTTCTTGTATTCTTGTCGTGCGAATTTGTTGATTTCAGGAACGAAACATCTGTTATTCTATTCTCTCACAAATGATGAGGACACGTGCTACCAGATCAGGCGGATGGCCACCAGTTACACCATATAGGGCCACGAGAAGCCGAGGTGTAGTTCGTATAGAAGCTAGATCAGCACCTGTAGACCCACCAGTTACTCCAGCCTAGGAGCAGATTCCATATGTAGTTGAGTCGGTGGGACCATCTCAGGCATCAGCTGTGCCCATTGTGATTCTAGGCCTTCAAGAGGCTTTGGCCCAGATATTGACTGTATGCACTAGCCTTGCTCAGGCGGTTTTTAGTTCAAGCTGCACAGCCACTTCTCAGGCCAAGGGAGGTACTTAGACTCCCGCAGCCCGTACTCCAGAGTAGGTGGTGCAAGGACTGCAGACACCAAGGGTACTACCAGTCCAACCGGTTGCGATTGCTCAGGCCCAGGTGGGTCTCGCTATGAGTGATGAGGAGCAGAAGATATTAGTGAGGTTTGGGAGGCTGATGCCTCCATTCGGTGGGGCGTAGTCAGAGGATGCCCAGGACTTCTTGGATAAGTACCAGCGGATATTTTCGTACGACAGGTATTCTGGAGACTAGTGGGGTCTCATTTACTACTTTTCAGCTGAGGGGGGGAGCCTTCATATGGTGGGAGACCTATGAGCAGAGCAGGCTAGCTGGTGCTGCACCACTTTCATGGCACGAGTTCTCCGTTCTCTTCTTGGAGAAGTTTATGCCGCCGACCTGCAAGGAGGAGTTGCGTAGGTAGTTTGAGCTGCTACACCAGGAGGGTATGTCTGTGACCTAGTAGGAGATGAGATTTTCAGAGTTGGCTCATCTTGTGGTCTGGTTGGTTCCCACAGAGAGGGAGAGGATGAGGAGGTTCATTGATGGCCTCAACTATGGACTGCGCTTTGTTATGATTCGAGAGAATGTATCAGGTGCTATGTTCGACTAGGTTGTTGATATTTCTAGGCGGCCACAGCTGGTCTGTACTTAGGAGCCTGAGGAGAGGGAGGCTAAGAGGCCTCATGGTTCGGGTGGTTTCAGTGGCATTTCTTCTGGGGGTCAATCCCATCATAACAGGGGTTGTCCTTATAAGCCTGCTCAGATGGATCATTTGGTTCACCATGGCGCATCAGTTAGCCGTGGTTCATACAGTGCTCATCCGGGTCAGTCATCACTCAGTGCTCTCCCAGCTCAAAGTTTATCTCGTGCTCCATCAGTTTAGGGTTCATCTGTGCAGGGTTCTTCTAGCAGTTATCTTGTTCTTGGGTTCAGATTCAGTCCCAACCACCATTACTGGATCAGGGTTGCTACGAGTGTGGGGAGCTTGGACATGTGAGGAGGTATGTCCCCGTCTCTTGGGAGGTCCAGTTCAGCAGAAGGGTCAGGCTATGACTTCTACACCAGTTACTTCACCACCCGTGCGGCCAGCTCGGGGTGGACTCAAGAAGCTCGAGGTTACCCTAGAGAGGGAGGCCAATCAAGTGGTGGTCACGCTCGATGCTATGCTATTCCTGCCAGGGCAGAGGCAGTTGCTTCCGACACAATGATCAAAGGTATTGTCTCAGTATGCCACATGGATGCTTCTAAATTATTTGACCCTAGTTCCACTTATTCGAATGTATCATCATACTTTGCTCGTTATTTGGATATGCCCTGTGAGTCCCTAGTTTTACCTGTTCATGTATCTACATTGGTGGGCGACACTATTATTGTGAATCGTGTCTATCGGTCGTGTGTGGTGACTATTAGGGAAGTGGAGACTAGAGTTGATCTCTTATTGCTCAGTATGGTTGATTTCGACGTGATTTTGGGTATGGATTGGTTGTCCCCATGTCATGATATTCTAAATTTTCACGCTAAGACCGTGACGTTGGTGATACCGAGGTTGCCGCGGATCGAGTCGAGAGGTTCTCTAGATTATGTTCCCAGCATGGTGATTTCTTATCTGAAGGCCCAACGGATGGTTGGAAACGGGTGTCTGTCATATTTGGCCTTTGTGAGGGACGTTGGTGCTGATACACCTACTATTGATTCTGTTTCGGTAGTGCGAGACTTTTTGGATATGTTTCCTATAGACATATTAGGCATGCCACCCGACAGGGATATTGATTTTGGCATTGACCTGGTGCCAGGCACTTAGTCCATTTCTATTCCTCTTTATCGTATGGCACCGGCAGAGTAGAAGAAATTGAAAGAGCAGCTTCAGGAGCTGCTTGATAAGGGGTTTATTAGGCTTAGTGTGTCGCCTTGGGGTGCACCGGTTCTGTTTGTGAAGAAGAAGGATGGTTCTATCCGTATGTGCATCGACTATAGGCATCTGAAAAAAGTTACAATCAAGAACAGGTATCATTTTTCCCGCATTGATGATTTATTTGACTAGCAAGGGGATTAAGGTGGACCCAAAGAAGATAGAGGCGATTCGGAGTTGGCCTAGGCCGTCTTCAACTATTGAGATTCAAAGTTTTCTTGGCTTGGCCGGATATTATCGTCACTTCGTAGAGGGTTTCACGTCCATTGCAGCACCTTTAACCAGGTTGACCCAGAAAGGTGCTCCATTCAGGTGGTCGGATGAGTGTGAGGAGAACTTTTTAGAAGCTCAAGACTACCTTGACCACAGATCCAATTCTAGTTTTGCCTTCCGTGTCAGGCTCTTATAAGTGTATTGTGATGCTTCTTGGATTGGTATTAGGTGTGTCTTGATGCAAGAGGGTAGAGTGATTTCTTATGCTTTGAACAGCTGAAGCCCCATGAGAAGAACTACCCTGTTCATGATTAGGATTTCACAACCATCGTTCATGCATTGAAGATTTGGAGGCATTTCTCTATGGTGTCTTGTGAGGTATTTACGGATCATCAGAGTCTCCAACACTTTTTCAAACAAAAGGATCTAAATTTGAGGCAGAGGAGTTGGTTGGAGCTGCTAAAGGACTATGAATATTACCATTTTATATCATCCCAGGAAGGCCAATGTGGTGGTCGATGCCTTGAGTGGAAAGGCTGCGAGTACGGGCAGCCTTGCATTTATTCTGGTAGGTGAGAGACCGCTCGCATCAGATGTTCAGGCCTTGACCAATCAGTTTGTCAGATTAAATATTTTGGAGCCCAGTCGGGTTCTAGCTTGTGTGGTTTCTCCGTCTTCCTTATATGATCGCATCGGAGAGTGTCAGTATGATGATCTCCATTTGCTTGCCCTTAAGAACACGGTTCGGCACGGTGATGCCAAGGAGGTTACCATTAGAGATGATGGGGTGTTGCGGATGCAGGGTCGGATTTTTGTGCCCAATATGGATGGGCTGCTTGAGTTTATTCTTGAGGAGGCCCACCGTTCGCGGTATTCCATTCATCCGGGTGCCGCAAAGATGTATTAGCACTTGAGGCAGCACTATTGGTGGAGGAGGATGAAGAAAGATATAGTGGGGTTTATAGCTCAGTGCCTAAATTGTCAGCAGGTGAAGTACGAGCATCAGAGACTGGGTGGATTACTTTAGAGGCTTGAGATTCTAGAGTGGAAATGGGAGCGTATCACCATGGATTTTATAGTTGGGCTCCCACGGACTTCGAGGAAGTTTTATGCTATTTGGGTGATTGTGGATCGATTGACCAAGTCCACGCATTTCATTCTAGTTAGGACTACCTATTCTTCGGAGCGGTTGGCTGAGATCAACATCCGCGAGATTGTTCGCCTTCACGGTATGTCGGTGTCCACCATTTCAAATCAGGGCATGCAGTTTACATCGCAGTTTTGGATAATAGTGCAGCGAGAGTTAGGCACACTAGTTGAGCTGAGTACGGCATTCCACCCTCAGACGGACGGATAGTCCGAGCGCACTATTCAGATATTGGAGGATATGCTACGCGCTTGTGTCATAGATTTCGGGGGTTCTTGGGATCAGTTTCTGCAACTTGCAGAGTTTGCCTACAACAACAGCTACCAATCGAGCATTCAGATAGCTCCGTATAGGAGACGGTGTCGGTCTTCGGTGGGTTGGTTTGAGTTGAGGCTAGGCTATTGGGTACTGACTTGGTTCATAATGCTTTGGACAAGGTTAAGTTGATTCAGGATCGGCTTCGCACAGCGCAATCTAGAAAGAAGAGCTACGCAGATCTAAAGGTTCGTGATGTTGCTTACATGGTGGGGAAGAAGGTACTACTTAGAGTTTCACCCATGAAGGGTGTTATGAGGTTCGGGAAGAAGGGCAAGTTGAGCCTTGTGTATATTGGGCCTTTTAAGGTGCTTGGGAGGATTGGAGAGGTGGTTTACAAGCTTGCATTGCCGCCTAGTCTGTCGAGTGTTCATCCAGTGTTTCATGTTTCCATGCTCCGAAAGTCTCGACGATCCATCTCATGTTTTGGACTTCATCACGGTTCATTTGGATGGTGATTTGACTTATGATGTGGAGCCGGTGGCCATTTTGGATTCGCAAGTTCGAAAGTTGAGGTCAAAGAACATAGCTTCGATGAAGGTGCAGTGGAGAGGCTAGCCAGTCGAGGAGGCTACTTGGGAGACCGAGCGGGAGATACGGAGCAAATATCCACTCCTATTTGAGATTCCAAGTATGATTTTAGACCCCTTCGAGGACAAACTATTATTTAAGAGGGGGAGGATATAACGACCGGGCCGGTCGTTTTGAGTGTTGTAGCCTCGTTCCCTATTTATTATTTATTTTGTGCTTAATTATTATTTTTTGACTTTCCGTGGTGGTTGGTTTGGTTCTGGGGATGTTATGAAATGAATTGAGACACTTAGTCCCAAGGTTAGAAGCGTAAGTTGAAAGAGTTGACTGGATGTTGACTTATGTGTAAATGGCTCCGGAATGGAGTTTTGATAATTCCGATAGCTACATAGGGTGATTTTTGACTTAGGAGTGTGTCCAGATTAGATTTGGAGGTCCGTAGATGATTTTGGCTTGAATTAGCGAAAGTTGGAAAAATAGAAGTTTCGAGAGTTGAGAAGTTTGACCGAGAGTTGACTTTGTGGTTATCCAGCTCGGATTTTGATTTCGGAAGTTGAAATAGGTCCGTTGTGTCATTTATGACTTGTGTGCAAAATCGGAGTTGATTTGATAGGTTTCGGCATCGAATGTAGAAGTTAGAAGTGCATGAGTTCATTAGGCTTGAATCGATGCGTGATTCGTGGTTTTATTTATGTTTGATGTGATTTGATGCTTTGAGCGAGTTCATATGATGCTTTAGTACTTGTTGGTAAGTTTAATTGAGGTCCCGGGGGCCTCGGGTGTGATTCGGATTATGTTTGGCGCATTTTTAACCTTGGAGGAACTGCTGATTTCTGTTGTTGGTTTCCTTATACGCAATCGCGAGTGGGATGTCGCGATCACGAAGAGTTGTTTGGTACTAGCGTAAGATTTGTTATATGTGTTCGCAAGCAAATGTCTGCAATCGCGTATGTTAGGGAGTCAGTGAATCGTGAACGTGTGGGTTAAGTCGCGTTTGCGAAGAGGAAAGGAAGAAGATGGGCTCACACAATTTTGTTCTTCGTGATCGCATGGGTAGGTTCGTGATCGCGTATAATGTTGAGCCTGTGACTCGCATTCGCATGTTGCTTTCCGTGTTCGCATAGAGTTATTTTTAGCAGTTTGAGGATTTGTGCTCCGCGATCCTGAAGCATTTCCCGCGATCGCGAAAAAGGGCATCTGGGCAGACTCTTAAATATCAAAAATGAGGGTTAGAGTTATATTTCATAATTTGACTTTGGGAGTTCAGATTGAGGCAATTCTTGGAGGGATTTTAAAGAAAATGATTGGGGTAAGTGATTCTAACTCAGATTTGGTTAAATTACATGGATCTATCATTGTTTTATCATTTAATTAGTGTTTTGGGTTGAAAAAATTGGGAAAAATTGTAGAAACTTCATAGGCTTTAATTTGAGGATTTGAAGGTCGAGTTGTGATCGGATTTGAGTAATTTTGTATGGTTAGACTCGTAGTTTAATGGGTGTTTGGATTTTGTAACTTTTGTCAGATTCAGAGACGTAGGCTTGGGGTTGACTTTTTGACTTTTGCTTAAGAACTTAGTTTTATCATATGGATCTGATTCCTATAGCTTATGTTGATTGTATCGAGTTGATTGTGGCTAGATTCGAGGCGTTTGGAGGCCGATTCGCGAGGCAAGGGCTTATTGGAGTAAGGATTTGCATGGTTTGAGGTAAGTAACACTTCTAAACTTGGTTTTGAGGGTATGAATCCCTAAATTTCGTGTTATGTGGTTGGTGTTGAAGTGACGCTCATGCTAGGTGACAGGCGTGTGGGCGTGCATCGTAGAAATTGTGATCCAGTTGATTCCATGGTACTGCGTAGTCATCAAACCAAGTTGTTATCATGTGATCTCTATGTGTTAGAGTAATTGAGCTGCAAATTCATATTAGAAATCATGTTAGGCTATATGGTTATCCGGTTAATATCCACTGGGGTCATTTCTGTTGTTGAATTATTTGCTTAGATGGTAATTTTGTACTCAGTCACATCCATATTTTGCATATAATATCTTAATCTCTGGTACTATTTATTATTGTGTTATATATCATTACTTGGGCTAATTGGCATGAGAATTGTGAACACAAGAAACTGGAGTGATTGATGATTGAGTAGGGGCCTAAGAGTCGTGTTGTGAGTGAGATTTTTGGATCGGGCTGCACACCGCAGTATGCCTTATGGCTTTATATATGGATTGGGTTGCACGCTGCAGTAGGTCTTTTAGGCTTTATTATTATTGTGTGATCGGGTTGCACACCGCAACAGGCCATATTGGCTTACTATTAGCGATTAGGCAGAATCCACCCGTCCAGAGTCTGACATACCAGCAGTGAGCGCAGGTATCATATAATGCTGAGTGACTGAGTGTGATGAGTGAGAATTGAGACAGTCAAATTGAGTATTCTGAGAGTGTGAGAACGTGAGATTTTCATTATGTTGCATCAAATATAATATGCACATTGGCATGTAGATATAGAGATGTAATATTCCTCATATCAGTCACACTTGGCATATTTTATCTGTATTGAGCTTAACTGTTAAATCTGGAAGTATGTCTACATTCTTGTACTGTGTACCAACAGATTTTGATTTTTTCTGAGATAATATTGTCATATTTTTGTTATCATTTATGTACAGTTAAACATTGTATTAGGACTGTATTGGTTGAGCTCACCTACTACTTTCAGCCTAAAGGTTAGTCTTGTTACTTATTGAGTACATTGGTCGGTTGTACTCATACTACACTATACACTTCATGCGCAGATCCAAGTACTTTCGAGCACAGAAGCTGCTAGTGTTGGAGCTTATTCAGTTCGGAGACTATCGAGGTAGCTGCCTTGGCGTCCGCAGACCTTAACTCTCCTCCTTTTTCTTTTAGTTTTATTCATACAGTTCTAATTTCCTAGGCAGTGCTTCAGCAGTCAGACCATGTCATTGTATAGATGCTCATGCACTCAGTGACACCCGAATTTTAGGAAATTTTGTATTGAGTTGCAATGTTCTCATCTAGTTATTATGAGATTTTATTTACTTAAGCCTATTTTAGTATGCTTTACATTAAAGATGTATGTATTTGAGTTGTCGGCTTGCCTAGTATCGCGATAGGCGCCTTCACAGCGTATGTGATTTTGGGTCGTGACATGACACTTGGACTGATTTATTTGAAAATATCACAACAAGAAACACATTATATGTCAGCAATAATTATTCAATAAGCATATACTATTTAACAACTTAAGGTGTTCAATAGGTTCAGGTTCGACCAAATATTCTGCCACATGTTAATTTTGGAGTTCCCTCTAGCAACTTTGTTATGCATACATGTGAAGGAATTAGATAGATGCACTACAGTGCACTAATACTGAGCTGGACACTAGCTGCGGCCAGCTGTATAGTGTAGTTAGTTATTTTAGTCAGTTAGAATGTGTATATATATTAGGTACAATAGATATATAGAACATAACTTCATTTTGTAACTGTGAGTTCTAACAAATCAATCTAGAGGCTTTCAATCTCTCCTTTCGCTTTTCTCTTATTCTTCTTTTGCTCTTTGCATCTTCGATCATGGCTAAGAATCAGCCAACTTAACATTCGAATTATAGGGGTTAGCACGCGGTCGACCTCTTTCACCAGTGGAGTTGAATCAGAAGCTTATCAGCAATGAATTTTATGCCCATGTTGGCTCATTATCTGATAGACCACTAGAGTATCCCAATAGCTATCAAAGACTTATAGGTCGACTGCTTTACTTGACTATCACTACGCCAGACATTGATTTTGCCGTGCAATGTTTGAGCCAATTTATGCAAGCTCCTAAGGCTTATCACATGGAAGTTGCCATCAAAGTTGTGCGATATGTGAAAAAGGCACCTGGCCTTGGTGCTCTCATGTCATCACACAATTCTCCTACAATTCAGGCATTTTGTGATGCTGACTAGGCTTCCTGTCCCAACACCAGGAAGTCAGTTACAGGGTACTTGATCAAGTTTGGGAAATCACTCATTTCTTAGAGGTCCAAGAAGAAGGCAACCTTCTCTAGAAGCTTAGCTTAAGCTGAGTACAGGAGTCTTGCAACTACAGTGGCAGAGATTGTTTGAATTGTGGGATTATACAAAGACTTAGGAGTCTCTTTGCATTTGCCTATTCCTCCTATACACTGTGATAACAAATCTACTATTCATGTTGCTGCCAATCATGTGCTCCACGATCGGACTAAACATATAGACATTGATTGTTACTTCATTTGGAAGAAGATTCATCAAGATCTGGTGGACACCAACAATCTGCCGTTTTCAGAACAACAGGCTGACATATTAACTAAGGGACTTCCTATTGCTCAGCACAGTTATCTTAGGAATGAAGAATATCTTCATATCTCCTAGCTTTGGGGGGGG
>MCJB01032025.1:91244-110931 GCA_002018475.1 Nicotiana obtusifolia | reverse complement strand
GGGGGGGGGGGGGGGATACGAAGGAATTAGATACATGCACTACAGTGCACTAATGCTGAGATAGACACTAGTTGGGGCCAGCTGTACAGTGTAGTTAGTAGTTGGTTAATTTGGTCGTTTAGAGTGTGTATATATATTAGCTATAGTAGATATTTAGAACAGAGCTTCATTTTGTAACTGTGAGTTCTAACAGATCAATCTAGAAGCTTTCAATTTTCTTATTTTGCTTTGGTCTCATTCTTCTTCTGCTCTTTGCATCTTCGATCACGGCTGAGAATCATCCAACTTAACATTCGAAGATTCAAATCAAAAATATTTCATACTCAAAAATTCTAAAATCAATCTCGTACCCTTGTACTATAGCAGCAGTGTCACATATCTTACTCATTAAATGAGTGATAAGCTGAACGTCAAGAAATGGCGAGCCTATATTTAGGGTTCTATCTCACGACCCAATTTAGGATCATGATCGGCACGTAGGAGCAAGTACCTCCAAGTAAGCCTCATCGATATTTTACAGAAAATCAGACAGAATTTTTCCTATTTTAGGACTAGTCACAAATTATCTCTCTCAGTAAGCAATAACAAAACCAACCAATATCCAACAAAACAATTAATAATCTTCATCGACTATCCAATCAGTTCTCCACCACTATTAATCAATCACTTGTTAGACAGTGATGCTAAATCTATCTCCAAAATACGATAAGAAAGTCCGATCTAGTCAACAAGTCGAAAATGATAAACTAATACTCATGACCCTATTAAGCTGAATATGGAGCGACTCTAAGAGTTTTAAAGAAAAGGACAATAACCATTAAATAAACTCTTTGCCCACGCGAAGCAATGCATCGCTCACCAGAATTGCCAACTCATACCCTCTAGCTAACAAAACCCTCTCATGATTAAACTGTTGTCTCTGTAAAATAATATAGCTGGGAGTGAGTCGCTAGCTCAGTGAGTAATAACACTTAACCACAATAGTTTTTAATAGGGACAAGTCAAAAAACAAGCCGGTATAATAATCAGAAAATATCACAAGAATGCCCTTTCAAGAAACAGTGAACCATTCGATCTTGTCATGTGTTTCATGGAAACAAAAATCAATTAATAATTCGGTAATAAACTCAATTATACTGTGCGATACCAAATATTTATGTTTGCGAGTTTCATGAACGGATCATGTAATCGGTATAACTGTGGACCTCTTTGCAAGAAACGACAGTCCCTAGATCCAATTTTAAGAAAAAGATTCAACAATACAAAAAAATATAACTGAAATAGTATGTATGTTACAATCTTTATAAGGGATTTTAACGTTTTCTGCCTTCTGAACTTTACTCTTTTTTGGTTTGAAACTCAAATTCACTTCGTCCTCCACGGCACGTTTTCTCTTACCTTCAACATCATCCACTCGAATCCTTTTGCTCTTCTTTTTCTTAAACAACATCCTTTCGAGATTCTAATACTTTAACATTGTCCAAACGAGTTTGTCTTCTCATATTGCGTTCCTCAATCTATTTTTTAACTAAAACCCCGGTTGAATGAGGAGATAAACTCATCGAACTAGTTTCTCTTCTCATGTTGTTTGGTTTCTCAATTGAAACCGGCTTTGAATAAGGAGATGAACTCATCGAACGAGTTCGTTTTCTCATATTGCTATGTTTCACAATTGAAACTAGGTTGATTAAGAAAATTAACAACAAAAAATATTATATGAACAACCGGTTACAGAATTTTGTGAAGAAATTGATACATAACTCAACCAAAACTAACAAAATCATCTATGATAGATACCTACAATGAACTCTAAAATTAACAAATTAGTCGCAAAAGACCTAAAAAAAGCAACATCACTTCCCCAAAAAACACATGCAATCAAAAAAAATATACAAAACAAGAGATTTTCTAGTCCAAATTACCTGGAATCATACGAAAATCACAGCAATGTTTCTCGTTTTGTCGTCAATTTCAGCAATTTTTGGGTTCAATTTTAGCAAAAATCGCAGAGACAGAGAGATAGTGAAAATTGAGAGAAGAGAGAGAACGGTCCCTTTTTAAGTCTGTACAATCCAAAAATAACGGATTAAAAAAACTGATATTAATTGAAACTATTTAGGCTTAAAATGATATTTGGACCTTCTTTGGTAGATATTTTATTTTTGGCTATTTTTTGTTGTGAATGTTTATAGACCGACACTTTGGGTAGTTTTCCCAAGAGAAAATATATGCAGCCACCAATAACGTAGGCCCAAGTGTGATGGAAAAAAAAAAAGAGTTAGGCCCAATCGTTTACATCTTTTGGTACAATTGTCTAGTGCAATGTTATATATCCCCTTTGTACAATTTGGTGTATCACTTTTGGTGTAATTGTGCTGTGTTTGTCCCTTTCATTAGCATTTATATATAATTGGATAAAGATCACTATTAGCTCGTATCCGAAATGATTTATATCCGGTGGCGTAAAAATACATAAAATTTGTATATTTTTTATTTATATATATATATATATATATATATATAAACAAAAAATATATTTTTCTATCATTATTTAAGAACGGATATATAGTGGTATTTTCTCAATATACATATTTAATAAGTTAGTGTTAAGTGATAGAAGTGTATGTAAACAATATTTGTATTCATTGAGGTATAAACACATGTGGGTAAAACTTTCCGTTGGTTGACCATTATCTTTCATTGTTATTTCTCTAATAGTTTAAATTTTTATTTGAGGTGATCATACAAATTCAAAAATCAAGCATAACTTATAGATAAAAGAATTCACGCAACTCAACGAGATATGGTAACAAAAAGATGTCCTTGATTTGAGTCTCCCATATACATATTAACAAAATACTTTTACAGGTTTGGTCTAAGAAATAGAATAAGACTTGAGATAGAATGTTACAAATCGGGTATTGTTAAAAAGTTTAAATTTTTAGATGAAACAATTCACTATCATTCAAATAGTATATTATTTGCAATTATTCTAGTTATTGAGTTTAACTTCTTATAATTAATTAGGTCTTTAATAAGGAAAATTGACTATGTCAGTGTCAACGTGTCATGCCTATCACTAATTATAAAATACTATTAGAGCCTTGATTAAATAATCACTCACCAACATCTAATCAAGTATGCCACGTAGCTCTTTATGTTATCCCTAAGTTTGGTTAACTTTTTTAAAAATGCAAGGTAGCTTTCCAAAATCTCTCAAATCTTCTTTATTATAATATTCTCTTATTTATTCTTTTCTTTATTTGTCCTGACTATGATATATGATAACAATTGACAAGCAAGGATAATTTCCCTACGTTTTATGGTAAAAACCTAATTAGTTCATACGAATTTAATTTAAAAACTACCAAATCCGATTATGGTTTTCATAGATACGTGAACTGATAATGGAATTACAAGACAAAAATATCAACTTAGTTATTATATACTAATCTTAAAGTAAATTCCCATATTCTCCGAACCTTTTAGGTTTAGAAACTTTATCCATTTGATCTTTCGAACTTGACGAATAACTTCTTTTGACCTCAAGGTAAAATTTACCCTTCTTATTGTTAACTTTATCATTTAGTTTGTGTATGTCAAAGGAAACGACACGATTTAGGTAATGAAACATATTATATTACTTGATTTAGATGAAGACCGTGAGTTTAACACGCTTATCGCATTAAGAAAAAACATAATGACATGATCGTTTATCACAAAAACATTACTCCAATCATTGCAAAGATTGGGTATGGTCTCTGCGGTCTCTATTTTGTCGGTAAATACTTACTCCTATTCGGTATTCGTAATTTTACAGATGATCACTTGACTTTTCTTTATTGGACTAAAGTCACTGAACTATTTTTCCACTGAAAAGGTCACTTATCCTTTGCTTAATTATCACGAAAAGTCACAAATAATTTTTTGTAACAAAAAAAAATACAAATGTTATAAAATAAAAATTATAAAGTAAATCAATCGAAGACAAGTATAAAGATTGATATATTATTCAACTCTAAACTGATGTACATAACGAACTAAAACCTACTCTATTATAGAAAAAAAGAAGCAGCTGCGAGGCTTTTCAGGAAGCAGCCAGTGGCGGATGTAGTGTAGTAGTGGGTTCAATTGAACCCATAACTTTCGACGCGGAGTAAAAGTTTATGTGTAAAAAATTCATTAAATTCATAGAAAATAGTAGATATGAATCCACAACTTTAAAAACATAATGAGTTCAATGCTAAAAATCTAAAAAAATTGAACCCATAGAATTAAAATCATGGATTTGCCTCTGGAAGCAGCTGCGAGGTTTTTCTTAAACTGCTTTTAAGTTGTCTGCATGAGCTGCTCACAACCAGCCTATTTAATAAGAAGTTGCAGCAAGTCATTTCATTGAGTTGCTTGCAACCTACCTGCATCAGCTGCTTTTAGATAAACTTCAATGGAATACTAAATAGATAATCTTTTTCAGAAAGATTATTTACAGCGAAGTATTAAATGAACATCCACGTTTATCCCTAAAAATAAATAACAATTAAATTTGTACGCAGTTTAAAGGATATGTGGTTTAATTTAATACAAAGGATAAAAGAACAGTAAATAGTTGAATTAAAATGAAATAAAACGATCAAACCAATGTAGCTTAGTAATTAAGCCTTGTGTTTAGCTTAAATGCCAACAGTTGGTCTCGATTGAGCCCTCGATATAGAGCTCAGATCCAGATAAACTAGTGAATAACTGAAGAACACTTAAAACAATTACGGAGAGCCAAAGTAAATTTTATTGTTTTGTTATGCGTGCAAACAGTGCCCAAAAAATGGAAGGGTCCTCTTTTTTATATAGTAGAGGAAATTTAACCCTAGTACAAGTCTAAATAAGGTAAAAATATTTTCCTTCCTTATCTCCTACGAAAATAAGATCCACAGTCGATACCGAGCGTGATCGACGCTACTATCCCCGGCTGATGGCGGATATTTTGGCTCTCCGTTTGTCTCTTTTAACCGTCTTTCTTTTACCCTCGACTTTACATCCCACTCAAACTTGACTCTCTCCGGGTTCGGCCATGCTCGAGACCCGTTGTATCGTTCGTCTGTTCCTGATTGCAATATGTCGGTATCTTTGGTCTCACTCGAACCAGTAACAAGTAACGTCGTTTCTTGTTTCACAATGAAAAATCGGGATTAACTCTATCCTCGATTTTACCTGTATAAAGTTAGTCCCCTTACTTCTCGGAGAGTAGATTATAGGAGCGATGAGAAGTGACTAATCGACCCCGGTTCCTCTTCTCGTAAATCATACGAAAGCTGACGAACTGAAACATCCCATCAGTCACGTCGCTCTGACTTTGGACACGCTTCAGTCGTCGGTTGAGCACCCCCGGTAGTTACCGAATTTGAAGCGTCTCACAATCATTACTCTTTCCCTATAAAGTTCCGGCTTCCCACTTTTACCTTTTATACTTTCTGACCCTAAACTTCCTTAAGTTACCTTCGAGCTTTTCATATCTTCATTCGTTTATCGATTCTTCAAACCATCATAACTTGTTCTTCATATCTTCATAGTTCATCTTCAAACCTTTGTGCCTTATCTTCAAATCTTCATACCAACCATTCAAATCTACATACCAAACCTCCAAATCTTCATATTCTCAGATAGAGATGGAAAAGACTTCAAAATTGGTACCTCAAAACACCGCACCGTCGACCTTTTTCTCGGCCACCGGCACCGAGGCAGTGCCTCCGGCAGTAGTCCCGGGACCTCCTCGGGAAAGTTCACCCATCCTTTTGGAGGATCACTTCCCTGCCAATTTTCGAACAATATGAAGGAGCCATGGTTCACGGTCAATCACTTGCTCTGAGTATATAGCCCCCCGAATCTTTCGATGGGGGTTAATCAAGCTTTTCCGTTGGGCAAAGAAGGCTCATTTCCCCTGCATAGATGAGGACAAGAACCGAGGTTGGCAGGGGAGGTTCATTCGGAGAAAGACCGAGGACCTCATTCCTCCCGAATTCATGTTGTTCCCTGAGAAATGGAACTTGAACCGTAAGTTTACTTCCTCTTAAGTCATCAAAGTTTTTTCCTGTGTCTACTCTTCCCACTCACAACATATTTGATTCGATGTGCAACTGTCCCTCGAGTGCCCAATGTGATCACGCATTGGAAGGAGTGGATTGAGGGTATATGCAAGAAACTTACCTACTCTGAGCATGAGTGGCGTAATCTCTCCAAAGGCAAGTGGGAGGCTCGTTCCCAAGGTGAGTGCTTTTTTATAGTTAATCTTTTCCCTGTCATTCTTTATTCCGCCATTGACATAGCCTATTCCTTCTTTCACAGACTTGGCAAAGAGCACCAAGGTTCAAGAAATCACCGATACCGTGGTCTCAACCTCAACTTCCAAACCCGCCGCCTCTCTACAGCCCGTCGCCGAAGTTGCTATAGAGAAGGAGGAGAAAACGAAGAACAAAATGAGATCCCCCGACTCCTCGGATGCTCCTGTTGAGGTCAAGAAAAGAAAAAGAATCGTGCTCAGGTTCAGGAAGAGCACCAAAAAGACTTTGGATGCCCGGGTCCCGGGTTCCGAAGCTTTTCGTCAGCTCAAGGATTTTCCCGAGGATGAAGAAGACATGGAATTTATCATCAATTAGCCGAACGTCTCGGAAAACACCGACCAAGAGTTAGTGGCCCCGGGAAGGATGCTAGTTAGGCCGAATCCTCATTAACTCGGGGACCCAAAGAAGAACATGCGGCTGCTGCTTCACAATAAGCCCCTTTGGTCTCAAGAAGGGTCGCTTTTGAAGGTGATGCGGCTATCCACATCCACGAGTCACCACCTCGAATGGAGGCCACATTAAATGAGGCTTAGGCTGATGTGGAGAATCTGATTGAAACATCGTGGGCTGTGGACGATGCCATTAGCTAATTTTTCGAGGGTGTGGATGTTGGTATGTTGGAAGATTATTCTGGCTTTCGCCACCTGGAGATCCCAAAATGGTTGTGCAACTAGAATAATGTGGGCCGAGTTCGAGCTTAAAGCTCGAGAAGCATTTTCTCACCCCGAGCGAAAGAAGACAGTCATGTTCTCGGTGCCGGCGGACACTAACATGTTTGTCCAGGCCAGTCGGAGTGGCCAGCTATCTTTATTCCTTAGTAACTGAGGAAAACCAAATGAATATGAACGAGGTAAGAGGGCCAAGCCTCTTCAATGAGGCTCAGCAGGCGCTGAATTGGGTATGTCCTTCTTCACTTTATTTTAACGAGTTCCTATTGCCCTAACTATTTTTAACAGTTTTCTTTCTCCATATCTCAGGCCTCAGTGCTTTATCACGAGAGTTTTCACCAATCTATGATGGAGGTGAGCCATCTTGAATTCGAGCTCAAGGTACAAGTCCAGCAAACAGAGATGTAGAAAGCTCTCTATGAGCAAAAGGATGAAGTCCTTAGGACATGGCCGACCTCTCCGCCCTTCAGGCCGAACTGGAAAGGCCCAGAAGGAGGCCTCGAAAGCAAAACATGACTATGTCCTTTTGGTTGAGATGATAAGAGTGCTCGAGATTGATAATGAGAGGCTAAACATCAATGCTAACACCGCAACCTCCCAAGTCTAGAAAAAGATAACTCTGATCGACTAGCTCAGGACCGAGATGAATGGGGTCAAGGCTTCAGCCAATGAGCTAAGAGACAAAATGGATCGCCTAGCATCGTAGTGGGATGCCACCAAAGAGGACTTGGTATCAACCAAAGTGCAGCTTCGAGTGATGAAAGACAAGGCCAAAAAATGGTCTCGGCTGAACGAGGAGCTCTGGGCACAACTTGCCTCGACCGTTGCAGAGCGTGATGCCCTTAGCCAAGAGTAACTGTGTTGAAGTCCAAATTAAAAGTGGATTCAAACAAGATCTTGGATGCCCAGGATATGCTGGCCTAGTATAATGCTGACGTCAAGATAGTCGAAGCCTGGATTGTAACAAAGACCAAATATGTGAAGTGGTTATCTCGGAGGGAGGCTCTCGAGGAGATCCAAGATGGGGGGATCAACGTAGTGGCCAAGATTGAAGAGACCAAGAGGTTTGAAGCTGAGGCTAAGGTGAAGTACCAGCCCAAGGGATCAGATAGCGAGCTGGGCTCGGATGAAGATTAGGCATGGAATGCCTTAGTTTATTTTTTTTTGGCTTCTCTGTACTTGTGTCCCCTTTAATTTTTCCGCATTTTCTTTTTGCTTGGGACTTAGAATATATAACTTTTGTCTTGGATTCCGTATGACTAATATATTATCATTGCCTTAGCATAAATTTTGTCATCGCTCAAATTGTTTGACTTCCAAAGCCCGAATAAGACCTGGGTCAAATAACGGCTCCGAGATGCTTTGACTTCGGAGGATCTGACAAAAATGAAAAAAAGTCTTAACTTCGGGTATTCGAATGATATATCTGAACACAATTAGTCTTTGCCGAAGATGGTCTTTTTCTTGGCTAAAATTCAAAACCGATTGATTTGATCAAACCGTAATAGTCTTCTTAAAATATGTAAGGACCTTACTTTTTATATTTACGAACTCAAACGTTTTCGAGCTTTTTATACATTGAGGTCGAAGCTCCAATGGCTTCGGACATTAAGTTGGTCGTAGCCTTTTGTATTTAGGCCCTGCCTCATAGGCTTGGTGCCCTCGGGATTTTTTTAATCCGATTTGCCTGGTCTTATTATCATATGGAAGTCCCCGATTCGGGGTGCCTCATAGGTGAACCTCTCACTTTATTACTTTGAATGTACTGTAAATAGTCGAAGATACAAAAACTATCCGTCGTGGCAACAATGAACTATCGGGGCACGATCATTTGATAGTTTGATCCTTACAATAAATCATGATCATGGGAATGAATGAAAAAATATTAAATCGTCCTATTATTCAACCATTGGCTTCAATTGTCAAAATCTTCAAAATTTTTGAACTCAGATCTTCGAATCCTTATTCGGGGTGTGATAGTCCACTAATACTTGAGGCCAAAATTTGACGTCTCGACTATTATTGATCCGATATGGGTAGTCCTTGGTCCTTGACCGGTCCTCAAAACTAAAGTAGCACACTTCATGTTGCCTCGTTAAATACCTCGCATAAAACCCACTTCGGGAAAAAACTGGTCGAAGGGAAAAAAAAGTGCAACACGTGCTTTCTGACCTAATTCCGGGGCTTGGCTTTGAGTGAATACCTGCATGGATTAGTTCGAAGGATAATAAACCTCAAAGAAAATTGGGTATTCATACCTTAGCAGTAATACCGCTTTAAGTGTGCCACATTTCAGTTGTTTTGCAGTTGTATGCCACTATCGAACTCAAGTCGGTACGAGCCTTTTTCAGTTAATCGGATTCAGGCTTAGTTTCCCGTCATTAGGTTCTTGATATGCAGTGTGAATTTTCTCAAGACCAAGTCGGAAGTGTCAAAGGTTTTCCCTTTGGTTGTAATATCTTCCTATCTGCTGCTTTTGAGCTGCTAACCAGACCAGGATGGCTTCTCGACGCTCATCCGCTAAATTCAAAATTTGGCCATGGCCTCGTCGTTTGATGTTTCCGAAGTGTATTGGAACCTCAAGCTTGGTTCCCCTACTTTTACTGGAATCAAAGCCTCTGACATGTAGACTAGAGAAAATGGTGTTTCACCAGCACTCGACCTCAAGGTTGTTCGACACGCCCACAGTACCTCGGGCATAATTTCCTTCCACCTTCATTTTGAATCGGTCAATATTTTCTTCAGGTTCTGTAGTATGGTCTTATTTGTCAATTCCACTTGACCATTCACGTTTAGGTGATAAGGGGCCGATAAAATCTTTTTGATTTTGTGATCTTCGAAGAACTTATTGCCTTGTTGCAAATGAATTGTCTCCCATTGTCGCACGTAATTTCAGTTGGTATCCCGAACTGGCAGATTATGTGATCCTAGATGAAGTCGATAACCTCCTTCTCTCTAACTTTCTCAAACGCATGTGCTTCAACCCACTTATATAAGTAATCAGTCATAAGAAAAATGTACTGAGCCTTACAGGGTGCCCATAATAGAGAACCTACAATATCCATTCCCCACTTCATGAATGGTCAAGCGGAAAGGGCGGTTGGAGAAGCTCCCCGGGCTGATGGATCATCGGGCCATGCTTCTGACATTTTTCACAATTTTGAATGAAGTCTTTTGCATCCTTCTCCATTTCGTTCCAATAATACCAAGCCCTGATCAGTTTTCGGCCCAACGATTTCGCTCCCAAATAGTTTCCGCAAGTCCCCTCGTGGAGTTCCCTCATCACATAATCGGTCTCCCCGGGCCCAAAGCATCTTGCTAACGGCCCTAAAAATGATCTCCGGAATAGTTGGCCATCAACTAGCAAAACCTGGCAGCTTTAGTTCAAAGGGCCCTCGAATCTTTGGGATCCGATGGCAATTTCCCCTTCTGAAGGCAGTCCACGTATTTGTTCTGCGAATCCTAAGTCAAACTTGTTGAGTTTACCTCACCATGAACGACCTCTATGACCGAGCTCATCAATTGCACCACCATTCTAGAATTGAATTCTTTGGAGTCTACTATGGATCGAAAATTAGCCAATGCATCGGCCTCACTGTTCTGACCTCGAGGCACACGATGTAGCGTCCATTCTTTGAGTCGATGTAACACTACTTGAAATTTCTCTAACACTACTTGAAATTTCTCTAAGTACCTCCGCATTCAGTCTTCTTTGACTTCGAATATTCTATTGACCTGGTTAACAACGATGAAGGAATCGCACTTGGCTTCGATAACCTCAGGCCCCAAGCTTTTAGCCAATTTTAGACCTGCAATCATAGTCTCATATTTGGCTTCATCATTAGTCAACTTCAAAGATCTAATTGATTGCATTATTGTGCTACTGGTGTGGGGTATTAGCATGATGCCCAACATGAACCCTTTCGCACTGGAGGAACCGTTCGTGAATAGGGCCCAAACTCTCGATAGTCCCCGAGGCAAGTAATAATTCTTTATCGGCCTCGGGGATCATGGCCAATGTGAAATCGACCAGGAAGTCTATCAATATCTGGGACTTTATAGCTTTTGGGGGTTTGTATTCGATATCGTACCCGCCGATCTCTATGGCCCATTTCGCTAGACGGCCTGAGAGTTCGGGTTTATGCATGCCATTCCTTAACAAGTACGAGGTTATGACACATATAGGATGACATTGAAAATATGGTTTTAGTTTTTTAAATGCACTCAGCAAAGCAAGCGCCAATTTTTCTAGGTGTGGATACCTCGTTTCGGCATCACCTAGGGTTCTAGTAACATAATATATAGGGAATCTTCTTCCCAAACCAGGACACCACTTACTGCTATCTCGGACACTGCCAAGTAAAGTATAGCTGCTCGTTCGCCTTCGGGGTGTGCAGCAAGGGAGGGCTTGATAAGTATTGTTTGAGTTCCTACAAAGCTTTTGGCACTCTGGGGTCCAAGCAAAGTCGCTCTTCTTCTTTAGTGACGAGAAAATTCAGTGACTTTTATCCGATGACCTGGAAGTGAATTGGCCCAATGCGGCTATTCGCCCGGTCAGCCTTTGCACCGCCTTGACGTCGTTAACCACAGTGATATCTTCTATGGCCTTTATCTTCTCTGGGTTGATCTCTATTCCCCGGTTAGATACCATAAAACCCAAGAACTTGCCCGAGCCGACTCCGAAGGCACACTTCTCTGGGTTCAACTTCATATTGTATTCACTTAGTATGTCAAAAGTTTCAAGCAAATACCTCAAATGGTCCTCTGCTTGTAGGGACTTAACTAACATGTCATCAATATAAACCTCCATTGTTTTCCCTATTTATTCCTCGAACATTCGGTTAACTAGGTGTTGGTATGTGGCACCAAAAATTTTTAACCCAAAGGACATCAAATTATAACAATAAGTGCCGAACCTAGTTATAAAATAATTTTTCTCTTGGACCTCTGGGTCCATCAGTATCTGGTTGTATCCGGAATAGGCGTCGATGAAGGTCAGCATCTCGTGCCCTGCCGTTGCATCGATCATTCGGTTGATGTTAGGCAACGGAAATGAGTCCTTTGGGCATGCCTTATTCATATCCTTGTAATCTATACACATTCTAAATTTATTTTTCTTTTTAGGTACGACCACTACGTTAGCTAACTAATCCGAGTATTTGACTTCTCGAATGGAACCTATTTTTAAAAGTTTAAATATCTAGTCCTTGATGAATGTGGGTTTGACCTCGGACTGTAACCTCCTCTTCTGTTTAACCGGATGGAAGCTCGGATCCAAACTCAATTTGTGAGTTGTTATCTCCGGTGGAATTCTTGTCTTATCTAAGTGGAACCAAGCAAAACAATCAACATTAGCTTTAAGAAAATTAGTGAGTTTTTTACTGAGCTTGGGGGTTAGCCCCGTGCCCAGGTATACCTTTCTATCTGGCAGATGCTCGAATAGTATGACTTGTTCCAGTTCCTCGATTGTTGATTTGGTAGTGTTGGTGTTATTAGAAGCCACGAAGGATCTCGGGACCTCGAAGTCATCATCCTCATCTGTCGAGCTTTCCTCCCGTTTTTCCGGGTCGGTCGGGGTCGAGACCTGTGATTGCTATTTGGTGTCTTTCTCTTCGATCGGTCCCTTATCTTTTGATGTCGTGATCGCAGGTACTGGGATCACTTCCTCGACGGCGAACATCTCTTTTGCGGCTGATTGTTTCCCGTAAACCATTTTGATTCCACCTAGAGTGGGAATTTCAGTGCTTGGTGCAAGGTCGATGGTACTATCCTCATGCTATGAACCCACGGTCTTCCCAAAAGGGTGTTGTACCCCATGTCCCCCTCGATCATAAAGAACTTTGCTTGTTGAGTGGTTTTGGCCGTTTTGACTGGTAGGGTAATTTCTCCCTTTGTTGTCTCGCACGCCATATTGAATCCGTTCAGCACCTGGACTGCTGGCATGATCTGGTCCAATAGCTTGAATTGCTCCATGACTCTCTATCGGATGATGTTGGCCGAGCTACCTGAATCAATTAACACGTGCTTAACTCAAGATTTATTAATAAGTACCGATATTACCAGTGTATTATTGTGAGGCTGAATAATGCCCTCAGCATCCTCATCACTAAATAGGATGGATCCTTCCAGAACATAGTGTCAAGTTCTTTTCTCTCTTGTAATGGAAACTTTGGTGCGTTTTATCATCGGCCCTTGGGGAACGTCCACTCCCACGATAATCATATTAATCACATGTTGGGATTCTTCCTGCTCGACCTGTTTGTTGGCGTCCCTGTTCCTGAAAAAGTTTTTGGCCCGCTTGCTTAGGAATTCTTGAAGATGCCGATTATTGAACGAATGAGCCACTTCTTTCCTTTACTGTCGACAATCCTCGGTTCTATGCCCGTGAGTACCGTGATATTTGCATATCAAATTGTGATCCCTTTGTGCCGGATCGGACTGAAGCGGTCTCGGCCATTTGGTCTCCTTGATGCGATCGATGATTGACACTAAGCTTGTTGAATCTATGTTGAAGATATACTCGGATAGCCGCAGGTCATCTCTAACTCTAGATGATATGTCGAGCCCATTTCTGTTTACTAACCCTCAGTTGCTTGGACCCTGATCATTTCTTTTGTCGTTCCTGGTCGAGTAGCAACCAGGTCCGTTTCCCCTTCTATCTAGGTCGTAAGGCTCGTATCGATCTCGAGGTGGACTTGAATCCTGATCCACTACTCTTTTAGATTAGTCGCAAATTCTACCGAGATAAACCGACCCTGAGGGGGTCCCTAATTGGTCATCCTCGACTCTGATCTTTGACTAATACCTGTTGTGGACATCGGCCTAGGTAACTACTGGATATTTTACCAAATGCCTGAATGACCCAATCGTCACAATCACTAGTAGGTCCATCCGTTCCATTTGGAACCTTGATACGAATTCCCTAAGCATTTCGTTGTCCCTCTGTTTGACTTTGAATAGGTCAGATTTCCTCGTCTTAACTTTAATGGACCCAGTGTGAGCTTTAACAAAGGCATCCGCAAGCATAGCAAACAAATCAATAGCGTTTTGAGGTAAATTATGATACCATATCATTGCTCCCTTGGATAGGGTTTCCCCGAATTTCTTCAGCAACACCGACTCGATCTCATCATCCTCGAGGTTGTTGCCTTTTATAGCGCATATATAGGAGGTCACATGCTCATTTGGATCTGTGGTCCCATTGTATTTGGAAATTTCGGGCATTCGGAACCTTTTTGGAATCAACTTTGGTGCCGGCGCTTAGGGAAAAGGCTTCTGAATGAACTTTTTAGAATCTGGTCCCTTCACTATCGGAGGTGCCCCCTGATCTGATTGACCCTCGAGTTGTAAGTCTCCACTTTCTTATCGTTTGCCTCTATCTTCTTTTCACCGAATTGTACCCGTTTTGTCAATGCCTCTGGCATTTTTATCACTTCGAAAGTCTCCCCGGATCCGGATCCGGACCTGTTGAGCTTTGTGACAACCCGTTCTTCCTTCCGAGTATCTTTTCCAACCCACTCGGATTCAGCCGTGTTGTGTGCGTGATTTTGATTCTACAACTATGCTATGGCAACTTCTTGGGCTTGCAACATCTCAAAAATCAAACATAAGCTAACTCTATCACCTTCCTTTTCGAGCGCTTCACGAACTGATGGCCGAGGTGTCCCGTGAATGTTGTTATTGGGATCAGTCGGTAGGTTAGTGTTGATAGCAACCTGTGAGTTGGCACCGACCGGATCAGTGATTGGAACACCGTTTGGGTCGACAAGGAGTGCATTTTTTTCGGCACCCCATTATTGTTTTCACCATGGTGGCCTGGTTCAGCTTCAACACTTAAGTGCGCAGACTGAGAATCTGACATATTGATTAGTCCTGAAATCAAACTTCAAAGAACAAGTATAAAATAGAGTGCGTTATCAAGATTCAAATTAAATCACCACTATTATCCTTAGCTCCACGGTAGGCGCCAAACTGTTTACCCCTTAAAATGGATAACAATTAAATTTGTACGCAATTTAAAGGATATGTGGTTTAGTTTAACACAAATGATCAAAGAACAGCAAATAGTTGAATTGAAATGAAATAAAACAATCAAACCAATGCAGCGTAGTAATTAAGCCTTGTGTTCAGCTTAAATGCCAACAATTTGTCTCGATTAATCCCTCGAGACAGAGCTGGGATCCAGATAAACGAGTGAACAACTAAAAAACATTAAAACAATTACTGAGAGCCAAAGTAAATTTTATTGCCTTGTTATGCGTGCAAAGAGTGTCCACAAAATGAAAGGGTCCTCCTCTTTATATAGTAGAGGAGATTTAATCCCAGTACAAGTCTATATAAGGTAAACATCTTTTCCTTCCTTATCTCCCTCAAAAATAAGATCCACAGTCGATACTGAGCATGATCCGCGCCACAATCCCCGGCTGACGGCGGATATTTCGGCTCCCCGTTTGTCTCCTTTAATCGTCTTTCTTTTACCCTCTATTTTACATCCCATTCGAGCTAGATTCTCCTCGGATTCGATCATGCTCGAGACCCGTTGAATCGTTCGTCCGTTCCTGATTCCGATTTGTTGGTATCTTCGATCTCACTCGAATCAGTAAAAAGTAACATCGTTCCTTGTTTCACAACGAAAAATCGAAGATAACTCTATCCTCGAATTTACCCGTATATAATCCACAATAAAATATTTTCCTAACATCAAGTTCTTTACCTAAGTTATTATAGAAATAATATTATATCTGTTGTCACCACGACATGAACTCACTTTTGTTTCCTCCTAATACTTTTTTTGTGATATTTAGGAAATATCGAGTGATTTTTCGGTTTGGTAAAATAATTTAATAATTTCTTGTGATACTTACTAAAGTTGGTTGACTTTTTTACTGCAAAAAAATAATTGTGTAATGTTGTTCCAATAAAGCAAAAGTGGAACATCAAATCAAGTAATAACTTTAGCACTTAAATATTAAAGAATGCATATGAATTAACCATGACGGATAATTTAATAGGATGTATTAGGAAAAACTAAATAATATATGCATTAGCTATGATATTATTGATCCCTTATTTGGTAGTATTTATCGAATTATTATAATTAATACATATAATAATTTTACATCCTATCTAGTATTATCCTATGTATAAGTAACATACAAAAAATCATAACATTGGTAATACCTTGACTTTTAATACACAGATATCCATGTATACACTTCTATGCAATGCATGTTATTTTTAATACACCAAATCAAACAATGCATAAGAAATAATTTCAACATAATTAATCATATTATAACTAATTACAACATTAATAATACACCTTACTCAGCGTTATTCTTATAAAATCTACTAAACGACCCTTAAGTAACTAAAAGGTATATGAAATGAACGCATGTATTATTTTCACTGAGTGGGAATGAATTTCTACCGTATTAGTATTCACTTTTTAACCTAACCCGGCTTACTAACATAAAATGTCCTAGACACAGTTCACCACTATAATTTAAAGAATGAGATACTGTCTTTTCCAACTAACGTTGGAAAGTACGAGGTTGTGACCTGTGAGATAACATTGCTCCACTTCGTGATAGGGGGAAATCATTACCCCAGTTTTTGTTTTTATTTAAAAAAAATGTGAGAAATTATTTTCTTTTAGAAAATTTAATTTAAAAGTCTTTTGTTGGTTGCAAAAGATCCTCCGACAGAGAGGACGTTCTCTTTATAAATAGTTCAGAAAAGGTCTAAAAATACCATTTTACTATTAAAAAAAAATAGAGCAATAATATCTCTAGTTAATAATAGGGCTAAAAATGTCATTGTCGTGATTGACTTGGTCCAAATGGTATTTGACATGGTCCAAAAATACCATTCGGCACTAACGGATTTAAATTTGACTTAATTAAGTCTTTAAAGTCTGGTTTAAATTTAAAAAATTTACACCTATCATAATTAAATCCCCCTACCCACTGCTTTCACATACCCCCCTCTCCACCCCACTCCTCTTTTAACAAATCCTACGTAATTAAGGATCCAAAGTCTCTATTTTTGTTCACCCACTCAAATCTCTTTCCCTTACCCCAATCTCAAAGACTCAAAGCTTATTTTCTGATTATCTTTTTCAATTTCTTCTTTGAATTAAGCAAGAAAATATTTTATTATTTTTCGACTATCTTTCTCAATTTCTCCATGTCTTCTCTGAATTAAAAAAGTAAACGATGCTCTTCAGATTGGAAGGAATATTTCGAGGAAGATTGTACATTGCTATTGTTAATGCTGGAAGAGTAGCAAAGTTGAGAACAAAAATTTTTCTTTAGTTAGTTGGTCATTATTTTTCTGTTGTTGGGTTGCTTTGGTGTGTTCATAGTAGTATTTATGATGAAATGAGCTAAATTGTAGGCTATTGTTTAGTTATCTTAGGACTTACGTTGGTTCATGTTGGATATGTAATGCAATGTAAAGGCATTTTCATGGTTGAATGAAAATTATCTTGTTTGCTGAAAAATTTTCTCTTGTTTTTCTTGTATGTGGTAGAGTAACTTTTCAATTGCCCTTAATTTGTTTAAGGCAAACGAATCAACATATGTAAATACAAAACAACTGGTAGATACATTAGAAAAACATACAACTACAAGAAGCAGTGAAAAGTTAATTGAGCAAATAGTTTCATTCTATTTTTGTGGTTCCAATCTCAAGCAGTAATTTTATGCACCAGCAATAATTCAGAGAAGAAATTGAGAAGGAAGATCAGAAAATAAGCTCTAATACAACATCAGAATTGAAAAAGCCACAAAAGTTTTTAGGGTCACCGGAAACCTAGTCGACACAATTGGGATAAGGGAAAGAGATTTGAGCAGGTGATTAAAAGTAGAGACATTGGGTCCTTAATTACATGGGGTTTGGTAAAAAAGAGGTGGGATGGGAGGGGATATGTGAAACAGAGGGTAGGGAAATTTAATTATGATGGGTGTAAATTTTTTAAATTTAAATCAGATTTCAAATGCTTAATTAAGTAAAATCTGAGTATGTTAGTGTCGAGTGGTACTTTTTTGCCAACTCAATTACGGCAATGACATTTTTGAGCCCTACTATTAACAAGGGGTATTATTGCTCTATTTCCCATAGTACAATGGCAATTTTGAACTTTTCTTACTAATTTTACCAGGAAAAAAAATAAAAGTTATTTTGCACCAGAAGTTCATTACTTTCTCTTGTACTAGATATTATAGCCTGTTTGACCAAGCTTTTTTCTTGGCCAAAAGTGTTCTTTTGTCAAAGGTGCATATTTTCTCAAAGTTAGGTGTTTGGCGAAGCTTTTTGAAGGGAAAAAAATATTTTTGAGTAGAAGCAGTAGCAGTTTTTGATAAGCAGAAAAAAGTAGCTTCTCCCCAGAATTTTTTTTTTGAAAAGCACTTTTGACAAAAAATACACTTAGAAGCACTTTTTAAAATATTGATCAAACACTAGTTGTTGTCCAAAAGTGTTTTCCAAATTAATTAGCCAAACACAAACTGCTTTTTACCAAAAGTACTTTTTTAAAAAACACTTCTCAAAATAAGTAATTTTAAAAGTTTGGCCAAACAGGCTATCAGTTACTTTTCAGTTTTCGGTAACGAAATTGTTCCAAAATATTTAACATTTTTCAAAAGTAAGAAACATTTACTACTTTTCTAAATATACTGTTATCTTTTCAACTATTAAATTATTAATTAAGTGAAGAGTTTAAAGTGAAATAAATGATAAAATGTACTTCTATGGGGCATGCAAAATTCTTAAAATCGAAATTTAACATCCTAAGTTTTTTACATAGTAAAAAGTTGTAGGTTATTCGGTGCACATCCAAAAAAATAGCGACGGCAAATTTCCCTTATTTCAAAAAAAACAGTTAAAGATATAGAGATTAATGTTCTATAAATTTCCGCTTGATACATGTGATTGATAAAGACTTCTTGACAAATTAATGTTGACATTGATTCTTTTGTGCTTCACAAGTCACAACAAATACATAGTAGTAGTAATTATTGTCACCGTCCCAAGTTTTAACTGTAATTTTTTTATATGTTTTTTAAATAGTTTGAATTATTAATTATTGTGATTTATAATATTTTTATGTAGTTTTTAAATATGTAAATTTTATTTTTAAAAACTAAAAAATTATATGTCCAAATGCATTGTTAAAATTAAAAAATTTTAACCTCGATAAATAAAAGGTATCAGATATTAAACAGAGGGAGTAATTAAATATGAGAGGAAGTGTCAATTGGCTAGGAATCGGTCCATATATGGGAGTGTATTAGACCTTTCATATTATTATATTAACATGTCCATAATAACTTTAACCTAAAAGTTTGAATAATTATACTGCTACTCAAATAAATACAGAGGATTATAGACTTGACTACATCTAACATCAATACGCATCTTTTTAAAATATAAAAAAATTTGGAGTGGGGACTGATGGATGAATAGTAGGAGAGGGAAATATAAAATAAGAATTGATATTTATTGGAATAAGCAACTGCTTGGGGTAAAAGCAACTGCGGCCAGTGAGCATTCCGATTTTTTGGTGTGGTCAAACAAAACAAGAACATAATTATATAAAATCGAGATTGAAGCTAAGAATCTCTCGTATTAAGGCCCGAACGAAGCGCTTACTACCAAGGCCATCGAGACAATCTCCCCCCCCCC
>MCJB01032025.1:68807-91224 GCA_002018475.1 Nicotiana obtusifolia | reverse complement strand
CAAATCCAGTACGGGCTCCAAGACCTCGAAGGCATAACCAAACAGTTGTACCCGACTAATGAAGGGCCGTGATATTCGCGTCCAATCGGATATCACCACGTGGATCTCAGCCCGTATCGACAGCGGATCAATGATTAACGAAAAAGAAGATTTTTACTTTTCTTAGAATCATACTTAGGGTAAAACTCCCCTACTATATAAAGGGAAAGTTTATTGTTCAATAGACACATTGTAGTACGCATATCAAGGCAATATATATTTGTTTTCTCTACTTCTAAAGCTATTCAAAGATCTTATTTTTGCTCATAGTCCTTCGTAAGTATATGGCTTCGAATCGAGGGTAGAACAATACCTAAGCTCAGATCCGAGCTCGGACCTAACATCACAACTGGTTTGATTATTATTCTATCTTTAATTCACTTATTTAACGTTATTGATCACTTGTATTGAATTAGTCCACATATCCTTAAAACCGCATATAAATTCAATTGTTATCCATTTTTTAGGATAAACAGTTTGGCGCCCAACGTGGGGCTAAGGATAATAGTGGTGGTTTGATACAAATCTCCATAACGCACTCTATTTTACACTTGTTCTTTAAGGTCTCAATTTCAAGTCTGCTTGAAAATGTCAAATTCTCAATCCGCTCACATGAACGTTGAAGACGGATCCCAACAGGGTCCCAATCATGCACCTAGTTGATGCTAACTCACATGTGGCCATCGATGCCAACCTTCCTACTGACCCCGATAACAACATTCGTAGAGAAGCCCGACCAACGCTCAGGGACCACCAGAAGGCGAAGGAGACGGGGTCAGCCTACGATTGATCTTCGAAATGCTACAGGCTCAGCATAGCAGCAAAATGAAAGTCGCGCCCCCAGCAGAGTTGAGCTCGAATTGCCCAGGGAAAACACCAGAAGAGATGAGCAGATCACCAAAAGGCCTGGCGAAGCTGAGTCCGGTGTTAGCCTGAAGTGATGAAAATGATATAAGCATTAACGAAACGGGTGGAATATGGTGAAAAGAAAATCGAGGCAAATAACAAGAAGGTAGAGACATACAACTCCTGAGTTGATCAAATCCCAGGAGCGCTTCCGATACTGAAAGGACCGGACTTCAAGAAATTTGCCCAAAAGCCTTTCCCTCCGAGCGCCACATCAAAACCAATCCCGAAGAGGTTTCATATGCCCGATATTCTTAAATATAACGGAACCATGGATCCAAATGAGCATGTGACCTCTTGCACATGCGCCATTAAGGGTAACAACTTGGAAGACGACGAAATCGAGTCGGTGCTATTAAAGAGGTTTAGGGAGACTCTGTCAAAAGGAGCGATGATATGGTACCACAACTTGCCCCGAAACTCCATTGAGTCGTTCTCTATGCTCGCGGATGCTTTTTTAAAAGCTCATGCTGGAGCCATCAAGGTCGAGACCAGAAAATCGGACCTTTTCAAAGTTAAGCAAAGAGACAACGAGATGCTCAGGGAGTTCGTGTCAAGGTTTCAAATGGAACGGATGGATCTACCTCCGGTTGAGGACGATTGGACTGTTCAGGCATTCACTCAAGGACTTAACCACCGAAGCTCCTTGACTTTGCAACAGCTGAAACAAAACTTGGTAGAATACCCTGTAGTAACCTGGGCCGACGTCCACAACAGGTACCAGTCAAAAATCATAGTCGAGGATGACCAACTCGGAGCCCCTTTCGGGTCCGTTTATCCCATCAGAACCAAAGACAGGCCTAAGAGAGTAGTCGATCATGAATCAAGGCCGGTCCGAGATAGGTATCAACCATATAGTGCAGATCGAAAGGGAAATGGATCTGG
Source organism: Nicotiana obtusifolia (assembly GCA_002018475.1). Classification (NCBI taxonomy): domain Eukaryota; kingdom Viridiplantae; phylum Streptophyta; class Magnoliopsida; order Solanales; family Solanaceae; genus Nicotiana; species Nicotiana obtusifolia. Next base: position 89,394 of record MCJB01032025.1, on the reverse strand, counting down.
GCGTAACTCTACAAGGAACGAAAGGAGAAGCGATCGAGGGCGCAATAGCCGAGGTCTGATGAGCAAAAATGATTTCGATAGGCTGCTTGGGGGAAGGGAAGCTCTGAGATTATCAGAATATAACTTCAACGTTGATGCAGCTAGCATCGTATCTGCCATCGGGCGCATCAAAGAGACCAAGTGGCCTCGACCTCTGTATTCCGATCCTACCCAGAGGGACCCTAACTTGATATGTAAGTATTATGGAACTCATGGCCACAGGACTGAGGACTGCAGGCAATTAAGAGAAGAAGTGGCTGATTATTTAATAACGGGCATCTCCGGGAATTTCTGAGCAATCAAGCCAAAAATCACTTCAGGATCAAGAACTCCAACAAACAGACCGAACAAAATGAACCTAAGAACATCATCAACATAATCATTGGAGGGGTCAATGTCCCCCAGGGACCAATGATAAAACGCACTAAAGTGTCCATCACAAGGGAAAAGCGAACCCGGGATTATATCCCTGAGGGACCATTCCGTTCAACGATGAGGATGCCAAAGGCATCGTACAGCCACATAATAACGCACTGGTAATTGTACTTATAAATAAATCTCGAGTTAAGCGTGTGTTGATTGAACCAGGTAGCTTGGCCAGCATTATTAGATCGAGGGTCGTGCAGTATTTGGGTTTGCAAGACCAAATAGTGCCGGCAGTCCGGGTGTTGAACGAGTTTAACATGGCATGTGAAACTATCAAAGGAGAAAAATTTGCCAGTAAACACCGCTAAGATGATTCAGGATACCAAGTTCTACGTGATCAAAGGGGACATGAGGTATAACGCCTTATTTCAAAAGCCTTGGATTCAAAACATTAGGCCAATACTCTCGACATTACACCAGGCACTGAAGTTCCCCACACCGAGAGGAATCAAGAAGGTTTACAGGGAATAGCCGGCCGCAAAAGAAATGTTTGCAGTCGACGAGGTGATCCCAATGCCCGTGCTCTCGACATCAATGAACACAAAGCCAGTTAGGTAAGAAGAAACTATATAGCCATCACCGATATCGGCCCCGACCAAACCGAAAGAGCAGGAAGCAGGCGACGATGATGATTACGGAGTCCCTAGGTCGTTCATCGTCCCTGATGATTTCGATGCCACCAAATCAACGGCCGAGGAGCTGGAGCAAGTCCTATTAGTCGAACACTTACCCGATCAAGGTATACATGGGCACGGGGTTAACTCCCAAGCTTAGGAAAAAACTCATTGAATTCCTTATAGCTAACATAGATTGGTTTGCTTTGTTCCATCTTGATATGACAGGGATCCCGTCAGAGATAACCACTTTGGTTCCGAAGTTCCACCCGGTTAAACAGAAGAGGAGGTCTCAGTGCGAAGTCAAGCATGCATTCATCAAAGACGAGGTATCTAAACTCCTTAAAATAGGTTCCATTCAGGAAGTTAAATACCCGGACTGGTTAGCTAACATAGTAGTAGTGCCTAAAAAAGAGAATAAATTAAGAATGTGCGTAGATTACAAAGACTTGAACAAGGCATGCCCAAAGGACTCTTTTCCTTTGCCTAACATCGATCGCATGATCGGTGCGACGGTCAGGCACGAGATACTCAGCTTTCTCGACACCTATTTCGGGTACAACCAAATTCGGATGGACCCCGGCGATCAAGAAAAGACTTATTTTATCACTAAATTCGGCACTTACTGTTATAATGTAATGCAATTTGGGTTAAAAAACGGTGAAGCTACTTATCAACGCCTAGTAAATCGGATGTTCGAAGAACAGATAGGAAAATCAATGGAGGTTTATATTGACGACATGTTAGTCAAGTCCCTGCGAGCAGAGGACCATTTGAAACATTGCAGGAAACCTTCGATATATTAAACAGATACAATATGAAGCTGAACCCGAAAAAATATACATTTAGGGTCGGATCCGGAAAATTCCTCGGGTTCATGGTGTCCAACTAAGGGATCAAGATCAATCCTGATAAAATCAAAGCTATAGAAGACATCACCGTGGTGGATAGTGTCAAGGCCGTTCAGAGGCTAACTGGGCGTATAGCCGCCCTGGCTCGGTTAATATCGAGGTCATCTGAAAAAAGCCATCAGTTCTTCTCGCTATTGAAGAAGAAGAATAATTTTTCTTCGACCCCAGAATTCCAACAAGCTTTGGAAGAACTCAAACAGTACCTTTCGAGTCCACCCCTGCTCCATACTCCGAAGCGGGACGAGCAGTTGTACCTTTACTTGGCGGTATCCGAGGTGGCGGTAAGTGGAGTATTAGTCTAAGAAGAGGAAGGTACACAATTTCCTATTTACTATGTTAGTAGAACTCAAAGCGAGGCCGAAACAAGGTATCTTCACTTGGAAAAATTGGCACTCGCTTTGCTAAGCGCCTCCAGAAAGTTAAAACCATACTTTCAATGCCACTCCATATGTGTCGTGACCTCTTACCCACTGAGGAACATCATGCATAAGACTGGGCTCTCGGGCTGGTTGTCCAATTGGGCAGTCAAAATTAGCGGGTACGATTTGAGTATTGGCCCCGAACCGCCATTAAATCACAAATTTTGGAAGACTTCATAGCCAACTTTACATCGGCCTTAATACCCGATGTCGAAAGGGAACTATTGTTAACCTCGAGATTTTGGACCCTCTTTATGGACGGTTCTTCGAATGCAAAAGGGTACGGGCTCGGCATCGTGTTGAAACCACCTACGGGTATATGTTAGACAATCTATTAGAACTGTGAAATTGACTAACAACAAGGCTGAGTATGAGGCCATGATTGCGGGTCTCAAATTGGCTAAAAAGCCTTGGGGCCGATGTGATCGAAACTAAGTGCAATTCCCTCCTTGTGGTAAATCAAGTCAATAGGATATTCGAAGTAAAAGAGGAATGGATGCGAAGGTACTTAGACAAGTTGCAGGTAATGCTGCATCAATTTCAAGGAATGGACCCTGCAATACGTGCCCCGAGATCAAAATAGTGAGGCCGATGCCCTGGCTAACTTGGGATCATCGGTTGATGATGACGAATTCAGTTTAGGAATAGTCGTATAGCTCATGAAGTTGGTGGTGGAAGAAATCCATGCCGAAGTCAACTCGACAAGTTTAACTTGGGATTGGAGGAACAAATACATAGATTATTTGAAGACTGGAAAGTTGCACCCGGATCCTAAAGAATCGAGAGCTCTAGGCACAAAGGCGACCAGGTTTAGCCTGTCCGAAGGGACTCTATTCAGAAGAACATTTGACGACCCACTCGCCATATGCTTGGAGACGAGAGCTACCGAATATGTCTTAAGAGAAGTTCACGAAGGCACTTGCGGAAACCATTCTGAGGCAGAATCTTTGGTTTGGAAATTAATCAGAGCCACTGGATCGACATGGAGAAAAATGCAAAGGACTTTGTACGAAGATGCGACAACTGTCAAAGACATGCACCAATGATCCATCAACCCGGAGAGCTACTCCATTCGGTTTTGTCCCCATGGCCGTTCATGTAATGGGAATGGACATCGTCGGTCCCCTACCATGGGCACCTAGTAAGGCTCATTTCATACTGTTTATGACCGATTATTTTTCTAAATGGGTCGAAGCTTAAGCATTAGAGAAAGTTCGGGAAAAGAAAGTCATTGACTTCATTTGGGATCACATAATATGCCGATTTGGAATACCAGCCGAGATCATGTCTGATAATGGGAAGCAATTCATCGGCAGCAAAGTAAACAAAATTTTCAAAGATCACAAGATTAAAAAGATCTTATCAACACCCTATCACCCTAGTGGGAACGGACAGACGGAATTAACGAACAAGACCATACTTCAAAACCTAAAAAAGAGTTTGACCGATGCCAAAGGAAAGTGGAAAGAAATCTTGCCCGACGTCCTATGGGCGTAATGCACGACTTTAAAGTCCAGTACCAGGCCACGCCATTTTCATTGGTTTACGGCCCCGAAACTTTAATACCAGTCGAAGTGGGAGAACCGAGCCTCAGGTTCCGATATGCAATCGAAGAATCAACGGTGAGGCCATGAGCACGAGCTTGGAACTATTGGATGAAAGACGTGAGGCTGCCCTAGTCCGGTTGGCCGCCCAGAAACAGCGGATAGAAAGATATTACAACCGAAGGCCCAACCTCCGACACTTCAAGATCGGAGACTTGGTATTAAGGAAAGTGACACTACACACTCGGAACCCGAACGAGGGAACCAAATTGGGAAGGACCATATCGAGTCGTCGAAATTACCGGCAAAGGCTCGTACAAACTCGAAGCAGGAAACGGTGCACAACTACCGAACAACTGGAACGTGACGCACTTAAAGAAATACTACTGCTAAGGTACGATCTCATTTACTTTTTCTTATAATATTATGAGTTGGACTAACACTTGCAGGCAACAGCCAAGTGAGAATATGACTATTAGGTCTGAAAGCACGCGTTGCACTCTTTTTCCCTTGAACCGATTTGTCCCAAACAGGTTTTCGGCCAGGTTTTTAATGAGACAACAGTAAATCGTGCTAACTTAGATTCGAAGGCTGGTCTTAAATCGAAGTCAATGGGCACATCAACTGTATCTAAGCCCTCTCAAGATCGACCTCGAATACTAGGGGTCATCACCCTCGGGTTAAGGTTCTTGGCAAGGAAGGAAGGAAACTTTGTACTTGAATAGCTTAGGCTCGGTGGTTAGGATTTATTGCAAGGGCCAAACGGTCAAGTGAACCGTGCCCATATAGGCCACCTTAGTCGTGATACAAGCTTTTACATGCTTTTCATCATGTACTTTACACAGAAATGAAAGAAAGTTTCCACCTTACTATTACGCGTTTTTGCCTCTTAAAACATAGATCCTACCCCTATCCGGGGACTATCAAGCCCAAGGGCTACCCCTATTCGGGGATTATTGAGCTTAAGGGCTTCCCCTATTCGAGTACAATCGAGCCCGTGGGCTACCCCTACTCGAGGATTGTCGTCCGAAAAAAGTTCGGGCAACTCGGGCTACCAAATCCCCGAGGCACAAAACCCATTAGGCAGTGCCTAAACACAAAAGGCTATGGACACCCTAAAAAACGACTCGGAGACGTCCGAAGCTCATAATTAGAACATAAGGCCTTCATAAAAATTTAAAACCTGCTAAAAGTTTGCCCTCGTCAAAAGCATCGTCTAAAATTACTTAACCATCTTGGGAAAACTTCTGCTCACACCGAGTTTTCAAAGCCTCGAGAAAATAAAGTTGCATCGAGGTCGGCTCTGTTTGGACCTCTGAAAAACGAACGACTTATTGCTACATTTGATTATATGCTAATACATTAGAAATATTTGTAAAAATATAAATTATGAAAAGATGCTAAAAAAGTAGAGACTTGAAATAGCCAGAGATGGAAATTTTACATATTCCGAAATGTATTTACAAAGGCCCAACAAAAACGGTCTTACAATAAACAAAAAAACATACACAAGAAAAAATCTAAAAAAGTTCTAAGGCATTCATGCCTGATCTTCACCGGGGCCCGACTCGTTGCCAGAACCGTCGGAGCCTTCGGATCCCTCAAAACCCTTGGAGCCTTTAGCACCTTTTAGGCTCGGAAAGTTTCTTCGCTTCGGCCTCAAGCTTTATGGCTTCCTTTATCTCGGCTGACAGGTCGAAGCCTTGGGCGTGAATTTCTTCGAAGGTCTCCCTTCGAGATAGCCGCCTCATATATTCGGCATTGGTCTTTAGACAGGCCTCGGCTGCTTCGACATCGGCCTTGTATTGGGCCATCATCTCCTCAGCATCGGCAGAGGTTGTCTCCAACTTGGACTTTGTTACCTCGTACTCTCTACCAAGGGCATCCCGCTCTACGACAGCTGAGCTCAGCTACGCTCATAGATCCTTATTCAGCTAAGCCCGCTTGTCAGCTTTCTCCTTCGTCACCCGAAGTTGAACCTCTACCGATGTCAGTTTGCCTGGTGTTTCCTTTTCCGAAGCCAGCAGATCCATTTTGCTTTTCCACCCCTCGGCCATGGCTTGGATCTCGTTCATCTCCTTTCGGAGTTGGTCGATCTGGTTGATCTTCTGTTGGACCCGCGAGGTTTTGTCATTATCTACTACGACTAGTTCCTCGTTTCTAACTTCAAAGACCTTTACCTTTTCGACCAGGTCGGCATGTTCCCGCCTCAGGGCTGATGCTTCCTTCTGAGCCCTATCCAGCTCGGCCTGAAGGTCCTTGACGGTTCTGTCTTGTTGCTCGCTGAGGATCTTGTACATATCCTTCTTTCGAGCCTGCTCCTTGAGCTCGAGCTCGAGCTGATTGACCTCGACACAGTACTGGAGGAATCTCTCATGGTGAAGTACCGATGCCTGCAAAATAACAAGAGTTGTGAGAGATATTAAAACCTAAGTAAATATTCAAGAAGATGTAATGATGCCTTATCCGGTTAAGCGGTTGCTGTGCCTCATTGAAAAGACACGGCACATCTACCTCGTTCATTTTTGCCTGCTCCTCCTCGGTCACCAGGCATCTGAGGTAGCTGGCTACGCCCAGGGGAGCAGATAGAACCCGGGCATCCTCCGAGACAGTAAGGATAACCACTCTCTTGCGACCAGGGTCCACACTCGGAGCGGGAAACTAATTAATTAATTTTGGGCTCTAACTCGGCCTGCTAGTATCCGAAGATATATCCTTCTTTAGGACTTCCAGGTTGCCCAGCCCGAAAAAGATCTTCCAAAGTGGGCGAGTCTACACCATCGAATAAAGAATGAAGAGGGTCGTCCGCGCCATGAATCCCTTCACTGAACTTCTCTTTTCCTGCTTGGGCCTCCTCAAGCATGGACAGTATGGGAAGGCGTCTCCACAATGTCTATTACACCAATCGCTTCCTTCAGAGTGGAGTTGACTTCTCAGGGGGTCCCATCCCCCGTCTCAATATCGGTCTCTTGAGTTTGAGGGAGGTCGGACTCATGGCTCTTCTCCTCGGTTGCCGCCTACTCCCCGGGAGGGGTCGATCTGTGGGTAACAAAAATGTCATCTACTCCCGCCTCATCCTTGAGCCAGAGAAGCGAGTCGGAGTCTGGCACCCAGGATCTGGTACTATTCTTGGGCTTACGAGCCACCCTCTTCTTTGACTTCACCTCGCACCTAGGGAGCCCGTAGATTTTTTTTTCCTCTTCTCTTTTTCCCCTGTGGCAACCCCAGGCTGCCCCGTAACGGAGGGATCAATGGACAAGGACACGTCCTTATCCCCTTCCAAAGGCGTAAGTTTGATGGTCTTAGGCAAACCTATAAAAGAAAGAAGAAAGGTCAGTATGATGTTAGTTAAGAGCGCGGTAATAGCTATTCGGGGGAGAACCTTACCATGCCATCGGCCCTTCGAAAGCTTGCACCATGAGCGCTCTGAGTATGATATCTGTTTATAGATGCCTTCAATCACTCTTTGAGCCGAGGGACCTCATTTGGAATCCCGACAACAGCTGCGCAACCATAAATACGAATGATGAGAAAGGAAATGAAGAAAAATTAACACTTACGGAAAGGATGCACTTACGAGATGCGTTCCACTTATCGGGGAACGACATGAACTTGGGAGGAATCAAGTCTTCAATCTTCACCCGAACAAAGCGCCCCCACCAACCTTGGTCTCGGTCCTCGTCAATATTCGAAAAGGGTGCCTTGCTGGCCCGATGAGTGATCTTGATTAGTCCCCTCAGGAAATCCGGGGACTATATAGACGGTGCAGGTGGTCGATGATGAACTGACAAGACTCGGTGTTATTCACAAAATAACGGAGGAGGATCATGATCCTCCAAAGAGACGGGTGGATTTTCCCACACCTTGTATCTCTTGCAGAAATCCAAAACAATTGGGTCTACCGGGCCCAGTGTGAAGGGGTAAGTGTAAACACTTTAATACCACTCCTCATGGGTAGTAATAGCATCCTCAAGCCTGGGGATTAATACGTCCTTGCCTTCCCATTTACAGTCATCTCGGACTACGGGAAGGACATCTTCGATAACGGAGCATATATACCTCGATGCTCCTTCACCCCGGTGGTTTCTCGACTTTGAAGTCGTCTGCAATTGAGCAACCCCCGGGCATAAAACTTTTCATGGAATGCTCGGGGGAAGGCACAGGGAGCAGATGCCCTGGAGGCAGCCACCTGGGGAGCGGCCACCTCGGGAATAGCCCCCTCGGAAGCAGCTACGTTGGCATTCGTGGCCGGGTGGGAAGATGAAGAGGCAGCTTGTTGGGGAACTGATTTAGAAGTTTTAGCCATTGCTATCTGATAAAATTTGAAAATTTGAAGAAAAAATATAAAGGTTTGGAAGAACAAGTTTGAAGGATGAACAGCAGGGTATGAAGGTTTGAAGAAAATCTGGGTAAGAACCTAAGAACAATTATGAAGATTTAAAGATCCAAAGATGAAGATATGAAAGGTTTGAAAGAGGTTGATGATAGCTAGAAAACTCAAAGGTGGAAGCTTGATTGGAAAATGGAAAAAGAACAAAGGGCGAAAGCTTTTTAGGGGAGGTACGCGACGCTTCACATTCGGAGGCAACCGGCCGATGGTTGACACGTGTCTGAAGTCAGAACGACACGACTGATGGGATGTTCTAACGTCTTCGTCGTTTCGATTGTAACATACGAAGGAAGGAACCGGAGAACATCTGTTGTTTCTCATCGCTTCGGCAGATCTACTCTCTAAGAAACGAGGAAACTATCTGTATACGGGTAAAATCGGGACTAGTGAGCACCCCGATTTCCCAGTGGGGTCAAATGAAGCAAGGACATAACTACATTGAATAGCGATCAAAGCTAAGAACCTCTTGTACTAAGGCCCGAACGAAGCTCTTACCACCGAGGCCATCCAGACAACGCCCCCGAATCTGGTATGGGCTCCAAGACCTCGGAAGGCATAACCAAACGGTTGTACATGACTAACAAAGGGCCGTGATATCTGCGCCCAACCGAATATCGTGGCATGGATTTCGGTCAGTCTCGACAGCGGATCAGTGATTAACGAAAAAAAAGATTCTTACCTTTCTTAGAATTGTACTTAGCGTAAAACTCTCCTACTATATAAAGAAAAACTTTATTGTTCAATAGACACATTGTAACACACATATCAAGGCAATATATACTTATTTTTTTTGCTTCTAAAGTTATTCAAAGTTCTTATTTTTGCTCATAGTCCTTCATAAGTATTTGGCTTCGAATCGAGGGCAGAACAGTACCTAAGCTCAGATCCGAGCTCGGACCTAAAACATCGCAACTGTTTGATTATTTATTCTATTTTTGATTCACTTATTTAACGTTATTGATCACTTGTATTGAATTAGTCCAAATATCCTTAAAACCGAGTATAAATTCAATCGTCATCCTTTTGTTAGGATAAACATGGTAAATTTACAATTATAAGATTATAACTTCAATTCATAAAACTATACACTATCAGTTTTTTTAAATAGAACGCTGTCCTTTTTTTATTTTTTATTTTTTCTTTTTGACATCATAGGGCAATAGAAGGAGTTTTCGAGGTATTGATCTTGGCTTGCCTCTATAATTAAGTGCAGAATATCACTAGACAACGAGTCTTAGATACAAATAATATGGACAAAAGAATTGTGCGTAACATAAAAAGAATATTTCCATATTTGTTTATTTGCAAACGAAAAGTGTGTATCTTTGAGTATCTGTGTATTTGTTCTTTTTTTTTATAATGTTTGATGCATAATATCTGTATAGTAGATAATTACTAGTTTATTTATGGGTGGTATACAAAATTTTTAAGTTACCATTTTATTTGGAAATGAATCACATATATATTGTGTATGGTAAATATAAATGATGACACAAAAAGGATAAATTTTTTATTACAATTGATTAAATAACACTTATATAAAAACAAACTATCTTTAATCTTGGTCACATGTAGTTCGTTATAAAACCTATTTTTTTGCCTAAATTATAAATGCAACGACAGTCAATAGATCCAACACTACTTTGCCGAAAATATTCATTAAGTGTATATGCAAATAACAATTTTTGAAATATATTATATAATACATCACTTGAAAATAATATAAAATAAATACAATTGAAATAAAAAATGTGAAAATCTGTACAGCCTCAGATCTAAAACCTGCAAATAAAAGTCAAATCATGATGATATAGCTTGCGCAAGATTGTGCTCATGATAGGTCATATGTTGAGTCTGTTAGCTGATTTAGCAAGTGTAACATATATATATATATATACATATATATATATATATATATATATATATATATTACTTAATACTTGAAAACAATATACTCTCTTCATATTATATTAAATACAATACTTGTTATCTGTCGATACAGATATTAAGTAATTTTATCTAAAACTATTTTATCGAGTGCTTGCTTCCTTCCGCTAATACATATATCAAGTAACTCTTAATAAGGTTTAGGCATATAAAAAAAACTCTTAATATTTTCATTTTAATTAGATTTTGAACTCTTATTTTTAAAATTTACACTCACTTAATTAACTTTTAGGGGCGATACCCATGTTTTTTAATAAGTGAATTTCAAGAAAACATGCAGAATGGTATTATGCTGATGACAATTTTCAATATCGTACTACTACATCAAGCCAGTACGGAGTAATAAATAAAAATAAAAAAACTGCTAAACAAAAGACTTCCATGTTGTTGTAATTTATAATCAGCAAAATCCAGAAACAACTCATAAATCCTCCGCAAACAACCTGAACTTCCATTCTTCCTTTTTTCCACCATCCCTGCGCCCCCCAAAAATTGTTCTTTTTCTAGTTGTCATATCATTCAATCTATAGCACGCGAACACGTTCTTCAGTTTCCTCTTTAAAATCTTTCTCTCTCGTTTTTTCAATCTTTGTAGTAAGTCGCATCAAAATTCTCTGTTTATATCTGTTTGTTTGACTTTGTGAGAAGACAAGAGGGAATACCCAGAAACTGAAATGACAAGAATACCACTTGAATTTGGTCTAGGGCCAAAGTGGTGGGAAGAGATCAATGAATCCGTTGAATGGCAAGACGGAATTTTCTACTCTCTCAGTTCTGCCTTTGCTCTTGTCTCCTCCGTTGCCCTTGTAATTATTCTCTCTTTCTCTTTCTCTCTTTATTATGATTATAAGAAAGACTGTGATTTGTATTAAGAGTTTAAATTGGACGTGGGCAATTGTCAAGAATTAGTCTTTTTGCTGAATTTATCAATCTCAGTGAAGCTGGGGAGTTAAAAAGATAACGTCTTTATGATTAAATAGCTGTTTAGTTGATGATACAAAGTTTAATATTTGCTGCAGATAGGGATATTTGGTAACTAAGGTCTTGGGATTCTGTGGAAACTGAACTCTGGGGTTTAACTTTTGGTTTTGGTTTTGTTTGTTGGCTTGTTTAGTTTACTGTTGTTATTATTTTATTTTTATTTTGGGCTTAGTTTCATTAGTTGAAGAGGAGCCTTGGCGTAACTGGTAAAGTTGCTGCCATGTTTACCGGGAGGTCACGGGTAAGAGCCGTGGAAACAGCGTCTTGCAGAAACGCAGGTTAATGCTGCATACAATAGACCTTTGTGGTCCGGCCCTTCTCTGAACCCCGTACATAGCGGGAGCTTAGTGCACCGTGCTGCCCTTAGTTTCATTAGTTGCATGCCATTAGTTAATGGATGTATTTTATCGGCTTTTGTGGTGTATCAGATTTGCTTCTGGTTGAATGTATGTGTTGACCATGTGCAGATTCAATTAATTAGAATACAGCTGAGAGTACCTGAATATGGTTGGACAACACAAAAGGTTTTCCATCTCATGAACTTTGTTGTAAATGGAGGTAAGGCAAAGTCAACATAAATAACTACTATGTTGTAATTTTTGCACCAGTGAATTGATTTTAAATATAAATCTACTTTCCTCAGTTCGCGCGATTGTCTTTGGATTTCACACACAAGTGTTTTTGTTCCATCCCAAGGTAAGTTCTTTGGATTATCCGTGATCTTTTTTGTTGTGACTTTAATAACTATAGTTCTGCTGTGTTCATGTTCTGTTTCAATAGCATTTGACAATGTATATTTACTTGAATAAATTGACTGTTTTTTTATTCAATTTCCTCCCAAGTTTCTTAACTGTTTTAATTTTGTTGTTTTTAAAGTTAATATCCCGCTGACTGACTAATCTTATAGTCTACTAGCAATATATTGTCAATAATGGCCGGCCTAATATGTTAAATCTGTGAGCTTATTTAATTAAAATTTGTTTAGATTCTTTATTTCATATTACTTCTGAAGATTACTGTAACTACTCCATTTTCTACAGGTCTCAACTATTGGGAATAGTTGACACTGCTAAAATTGGGCAAGCACTTTAAGTTTGTGGATTCTTTCCCGAACTGTAGCAATTTAGTTGCTACCTTCAACATTTAGCTTTAAAACCTATTAGTACCCTATGAGCTCTATACTAGGAAAAAATTTAGTCCACAGATAGCACCTTGATAACCACATGGCTGTCCTTTTCTATCACTTTACTTAAAATTATCTTTTTTCTTTGTCTTGATTATATTGATGCATAAATTAGTAGCTATGACCAAATTAGCTGGGATCAAAGTGTTAGATGGGCCTAAAGGCAAGAAAATACGAAAATTTACATGGAATAGGGCTGCAGTTTGCAAATGTAACTCCAGGACTCATTGTGGTGACAGCTGTTTTACCCATTATCTTTTTGGTGTTAATGATGTGAGAAGAAGAATTTAATACATGCCACTACTGCCTCTTGAGCTGCTTCACTATTGTTTCCCAGTCGACGTTAACATTTACTCCATGTTAAACCAGGTGCTGACTTTGGTATTATTGGATTTACCGGGCCTACTTTTCTTCTCAGCATATACACTTCTTGTTCTATTTTGGGCTGAGATATATCACCAGGCAAGTGAATCTGTAGCATCCTGCAGGCATAATATTGACCCGTCAATTCTAAAATTTGCGTTTGTATAATGAGCAGGCTAGGAGTTTACCAACAGATAAGCTGAGAACCTTCTATATTTCAGTAAATGGTGCAATATACTTCATACAGGTTTGCTTTATGCTTCGCCTCTTCATTTACTAGTAGCCTTTCTTTGTTACTTAGTAAGGATATATACCGGATAAGATATTGGTAATTAATTTTTTTAATAATATATTTGCTTCCGAGAATGTTAATAATACTGGATTAAATTTAGCCTTGAAACAGGGATTACATCATCCTAATTCCGGTATCTTCAATTCTGTTAGGAGTAGAGCGGTTATAAAGATAAAGTAGTCCATTATTCTTGATTTCTAGGTGAATAGCCTAACCGACTTCCTTGCATCAAAGTTGACGCGCTACTCGAGTCTCTTAGACTTCTGTCTCAGTATATAAAACTAAAAAGATGGTTTTGCATCAGGCTTGTATCTGGGCGTACCTCTGGATAAACGACAATAGCACTGTGGAATTCGTTGGAAAGATATTTATTGCAGGTGAATCTTTATATTCAGTTTCTTATATATACTGAAGGTTAGAACTGTTTTCAAAGTTTACTTTTTCATTAATCTTATCATTTCATTACATTTCGTGCAGTTGTATCATTTATTGCTGCATTAGGCTTTTTGCTGTATGGAGGAAGGTGAACTAACTGCTAATTTCTTGGTGTATTTATCTTCCTAAGCCATACAACCGTGCTACATTGATCTTAGTCCTTAGACATAACTGATTTTGTATACTTTTTCCTTATGGACTTTTACTATCATCAGGTTATTTTCTATGCTGAGACGCTTCCCCATTGAATCTAAAGGGAGAAGAAAGAAGCTTCATGAGGTTTGCGCTTCTCCATTTATCTTCTTACTAGGTGGATGCTTGGTGTTTTCTGGATCAATGTAGTGCAGTAAATGCATGCATGTAATTTTGAATTCTTTCCTCAAAAACAAAATTCTCCCCTGTTCCCACCAGATGGAAAAATTTGCTTAAATTTTTGGAAGTCTAGGAGTAGTGATGGTTTTCTCAATCTCTTCTGGGACTTTCAGCTTTATCGAAGTATCTTCCTAAGTGGAATAGAATAAGATTTAGAAGTCCCACCGCTATTCTCTTTAATCTGATACACTTTTGTCAGTTGTGAAGTCTCACTTAGGTCAACTGAGTTGAATGCATGCATAAATATTAGTATAGATTATCCTTCTCAAAGGAAATATTAGTATAGATTGTGCATGACGTAACAGTTCTCAATGTCACTTACTCTATGGTGGTTCACATGGACATGACATATGCGTATGATTGCAGGTTGGATCTGTAACTGCCATTTGTTTCACATGTTTCCTCATTAGATGCTTTGTGGTAAGGCTCTTTTTCCCTCTCATTTTCTCTCCTAAATACTATTAGCCTTTTATTTTTGTGCCATTTAATGGCCTCCTAGTGCCATTTTAATTTGCAAAATTGTGAATCAAAACCACTCTCTCAGCTCGCACAGGGCACCGAGGTTTAATTGGTTGCTTTTGCAAGTCAGAAGTGAAATGTGTGGAGATCCAAATTTATCCCTGTACTATTCGAAATTGCTCAATTTCTCTCCACTACACTTTTGGTCCATTCATGCTCTTGCCGTTATAAAATTGTTTTGTTATTTGCCCTTGCCGGTAACAAATTTCAGAGATGAAATGGATATCTCTTGATCGAAGTTCAAACGACTAAAGGAGAAATTGCTGCCTCTTCGGCTAAGCCCTTTTTTTAATATAATTGTGATGTGCGGGCCAGCTTGCGCGCACCTCGACTAATTCTACGAGATACCTGCTGCCTCCCACCAGTAACATGTATTAGGTGACTCTATCTCCAAAGCTTGGACAGATGGGTAGAATCACCTAGTATTTTTTATCACCACTAGAAAATTGAACTTGAGACCTCATCGGCTGCAGCCTTGTGGATTGATTGTAGGGGATTTAGGCTTGTCAGACCAACCAACTTCCATCTTCTAGTTCCTGAATAATCGTTTCCTCTCGTCACAAAAAAAAAAAAGTTCCAAATTTATCCTGCAACTTTTGACTGCGGTTTAAAATTACCCTCAGGTTGGAGCTTCATTAGGCATCAAAGGCAAAACTGAGACTTAATCCTAGTGGCAAGGGTAATGTTAGATAAAAAATTGAACGGATGCCAAAGTTGCTCAATTTCGAATATAATTTTGACCCTTTTCCCCATTTTAATATTATAAGAGGTAAGTTATGCCCACCCTCACCGCCAATCTCACCTCCTGGAGAAAAGAAAAATTAGAAGGACACTATCACATAAAGGCGCCAAGAGGACAAATTTGATATAGAAAATGGTTAGGTTCAATAGCCACTGTTGCTTTGAGCTAAATCCAGCCAATGATCGAATCCTCTTTCAAATGACCCCAGAGTTTTAATCTATAAGAATGCGGAGCTTCTTTATTGCTGAATCTTTCTCACTGCAGGTTGTGTTATCGGCTTTTGATGCTGATGCGTCACTAGATGTCTTGGATCATCCAGTTCTAAATCTGATATACTACATGGTATGCAATGTTTCATTTTCTATGCTCCTTGGATACACTCTATCCCTCCTTCACTCTCTCTCTCTCTCTCTCTAAGATCACGTTATTCTGTGGTTTCAGCTCGTGGAAATTCTTCCATCAGCTCTTGTGCTGTACATCCTGCGGAAACTGCCTCCAAAAAGAGTATCTGCTCAATACCACCCTATCCGTTAGCTGCAGCAGAATTATATCTTCGGTCCTATAATTTCCCGATGGTTGCAGCAATCGAAGTTAGTGGAGTTCTGCTGGAGGCATGGAGCTGGAGAAGAGGATCAAGGAGTGTAAATCGTGGAAAGTCATAGAATATCTCAATTCTTTCGCCAGTTACAGAGAGCTGCCGTCCTTACAGTTTTGTTACTTTGTGGTTTTGAGGTTTTTGAAGACGGAAACTTTAGGCTTTTGTATATTTGTGGAACAAAGAAGATTAAGAAAATTAGTCTCGTCACTTCAATGTGGTTGGTTTTGTCCTTGGTTTCATTTCTAGTACTGTTTCACTGTTAGTGTATTGCTGCATGTCCCTGTACTATAGTATCCATTTGTATTTGTCACCCCAATTAACCAGTGATAGGTGATATGCCTCAAGTGACTTATTTTTTATTTTTGTTGTCAGTTTCATTTTGCTTTTCAGTCGAGTTGTTTTCTCTAAATTTAGTAAAGGCCTGTTCTTGTTTCAAAAGTCTCTAGTAGCTTTGATTTCTCTATAGCCAGGTCCAGGTAAATCCATACAAGCTTAAGCCAGTTCAGTTAACGTACAGCTAAAATTTGTGGCATTAATTATGTGGAACATTAACAGGAGGAGCAGCAAATCTCACAGCAACTGGCCTAGCCATCACTACTGGCTCCTCAACAAATGAAATAGTAAATGAATATATGTTTTTAATTAAGAAAGAAATATTAGAAGAAATTAACTGTTAAATTAACATCTTCGCATCAAAGAATAAAGTTCAACTAATAATATTAATCCTATTAAATAAGTTTAAAATCTCATACGCCTTCCGTCCCAATTTATGTGTTTTATTGACAATATTAAATATAATACCAATCTATATATCTATATAATATTAAAAGTACGAAAGCTCTTAACGAAATGTTGTTCGTCTTTTTTATCTTTTAAAAATAATTAATATTGGAAAAAATTATAATTTGAATTATTTTCCTAATATTTACAGCTTTAAAATCAATTAAAAATTTGCTTATCAAAAAATTCCTTATTTGAGCTAGGTAAAAGAAGTCCTAAATATTAGGATACTAATATAAAAGAGCTTTATTTCCTTATAGGTGACTTTGATTTTCCTGAACACGAGACGTAAGAATATATTGCTTCTCCCAAGTTTTTGTCTATTTCCTTTCTTACTTTGTTATAGCTAATTTAATTATTTTAGACTAAATTAATTAAATTATTATTTATTCATTAAAACTGACTGCAATTATAAATGATAAATATATAAAATTTACCAAATACTAATTATCCATTAATTAGTTTTTTCCATCCTGTGCAATTAAATCTGTGTCTCCTGTTCCTAATCATGCAAATATATATAGTTATACTTAGAGTTACAAAAGTACATCTATTAAATCACATATTTTTTCCTTCTATACCAGCTCAATAACTCTTCTACCATTTTGAAAAAACAGAGATATGCAACACCTTATTATAGCCTTTTTATTAATGTATAGGTGATTGTGATATGGTTACATAATGTATACTAACAATATAAGTATTTTTTATACTATAGTGAACTGTGCTTGTGATAGCAAAGTAAAATTTTATTTGTAATGTATTATCAATTAATGCTTAGATATAATTATTAATTACCTTATAATTAAATTGATTATGTAAATAATTGATGAGTGTTGTATATTATCTTCATCTTAAATTCGGTGGGAAATTATGAACAATTTACTATGTTTCTGTCACAAGCAATAGAAACAAGATCAACATATATAATTAACTAGTATGTATTTTTTTTAATTGACATGTACGAAGTAATAAGTGTTCAATTCAAAAAAAGTTATGAAAAATCGTTTTTTATTGATTAAAATGGAACAAAAATATCAACAAAAAAAAAAGAGACCATCTTCTTTCATTTCATTGACCCTATTTATTTCTTTAAAATGAACTTGAAAATAACTATCGAAATATATTTCAAAAAAAAAATTTAAATCTTCAAGGCTTGTGTATCCTTGCTAATAATGAAAATAAAGTAATAAAATTATAAAACTGAAACAAATTTTAAGTTGAAGGACTTTTATAAGACAATTTATTTCTTTATTGAGTAATCAATATTCATCCTTTTTAAAAAAAACATACATTTTATTTTATCCCTCAAACACAATTTCTCATATACCAGCATTTATGATTATTTTTTTTGAAAAAAATATTTACTCAACGAGACAGGGTACACGCGCACGAAGGCCTTTAGTAAAATGTTGTTCGCGTTTTTTACCCTTTAAATATAGATTCCATACTAGATAAACAGTTATTTATTTTCCTAATATTTAAAAGTTCAAAATCAACTAAATTCTTTTAAATTTTTTTTCTTATTTAAATTACATAGAAGGTCTTAATATTTAGGACTTCAAATTCAATTAAAATTTACTTTACTTCAATTCTTTCCTTAAATCAATATAATATTCTTGTGAACTTTAAATATGCTTTTGGAGTTTAATGCATATTCTTAGCCTCTGATGTATATAATTGTTAGTATTCTTTATTTTACAAATACTTTCAATAATTGATTATCTAAAAGACATCACCAATGCATGTTAATTTTTTCTTTTTTATTGTTAAAGAGTTTTGATTTAACTTTAGGTATAACTTTAGGAGTCATAATTATTAGTGGTAATGTTAATTTTAAAAGTAATTTGATCTACATTCATACTATGTAAAATTGAAACTATCACTGATATTTAAACTTTAAATAAACAAATATACTTGGAATTTTGAAATAGCTATGATATGAAAAATTATCCTCAGTGAACTTGATTTTGAAATTTCAAAATTGTTAATGGTAAAGTTTATTAGGAATGAGTTTAAAGTAGTGTTAACTTTTATTTGGTCTTGGATGAATAAGTACAGAGGGAATTTAGAACTTAGACCAATAAGAATCTAGCCAATATTTTTGCATAAGAAGAGATGCACTTAACGTATTTATAATTTTGATGACCTTTAAATGAACAAATAAGAATTCTATGTACTTAAGTTACAAAGAACAAATTTCACATGTTAAAAACAGACATATAAATATTAAAATAAAAAAAATTAATGTTAGACTAAACCCAAGAAAAGAAAAGAGCAGAACACATATTTAAAATTTTAGTATCTTTTGTTATAAAGTAGCTTAACCTCATTTTTCTACATAAAATATTTATTTTAGAATCGTAATAAAATAAAATTAGATTTTATTTTTGTGTTGTCCAAAGAAATAGAAAACTGATTTATATTTTACACGATGATTAGCATAATTTTTTTTACTTTATTTATACCAACCGAAAGCCTGTGCACTTAGTTGTATTAAAAATATGTGTTCGTCCGAAATTGACAATTAATTAAATACTAACTAATTTATTATTTTCTGGTATTATGATATTATGAATATAACATTAATAAAAGAGATGTTGCTTGAGATGTAACAACATTATATATTAAATATCTTATATGATAGCGATAATAAAATCTCTAAACTCCCAACTAAATTCATCATCTTTATATATTTTAAAGATAGTGAATTCAATTGTTGTATTAATGTAATAATATGCATTTGAACAAATATCTTTAGTTTAACATTAATTGCTATTTTTTAATAATTTATTTTTTTGCATATTTTATATTAATTGACGTAACGTGCACGTGGAACACACGTATACTAAAATTAGTATATATATATATATATATATATAAGTAGGGAATGAAGGAGTGGCTTGGCCTAGAATGCTATTTGTCTTTTTTGTCATCTTTTTGCCCTTTTCCCTAAATGTTTCCATTAAAAACTTAATACTCCTGTGAAAGTCCAAAAGTCACGACTAATTAAAATCAACGTTTCAGTCGTTCCCCTCAATATGGATAACCGAAAAGCCTCATTACTTCTCTGCAGCGCTTCGTAATTCACGCGGAAATCGACGGGGTATAAAATTTCAGGTTTGATTGTATCAATTGTCAGGAGCAAATCTTAACACGGAACGAACGATGAATCCAAGCAGATATTCCGGTGAAGCTTCCTACCTTCTCCTTTTCATCTTATTTTGAGATTAATTAGGGTTCTTTAGCCAATGCTGCATATATTGAATATTATTTGTGGTGAAATTATTCATTCATTCATTAGATGTCAAATATATAGAACTATTACAAGAGATAAGTATGAA
Source organism: Nicotiana obtusifolia (assembly GCA_002018475.1). NCBI lineage: Eukaryota > Viridiplantae > Streptophyta > Magnoliopsida > Solanales > Solanaceae > Nicotiana > Nicotiana obtusifolia. The sequence continues at coordinate 69,495 of MCJB01032025.1, read as the reverse complement.
AATATAATATATATGGAAGAAATTTAAATAAGGTAAACATCTATTCTATGGAAATATAACATATATGGAAGAACTCTAAATAAGGTAAACATCTATTCTATACGCCCCTCAAGCTGGACTGCGGGAGATAAGTCCAAGCTTGGAACGCAGAAGCAAAAACGGAGCACGGGAGAGCGGTTTTGTCAAAGCATCAGCCAACTGATCAGCTGCAGAAATATGAGTCACACGTAAAATACCACGCTGAACCTGTTCACGAATGAAGTGAAAATCTAGTGCAATATGCTTCATCCGAGAGTGAAAAACAGGATTAGAGCACAAGTACGTAGCACCCACGTTATCACAGTATATAACAGGACAGGACGGTAGAAACACCCGAAACTCAGTCAACAAAGAACACAACCAGCGGAGCTCTGCAGCAGTGGAGGCAACAGATCTGTACTTAGCCTCAGTGGAAGAGCGGGCAACAGTGCGCTGCTTCCGAAAGGCCCAAGAGATGGGGGAGCCACCAAAATAAACTACATATGCACTCGTGGAGGTATAATCATCCTTGTTGCTAGCTCAGTCAGAATCAGAGAATGCATACAAGGACGGCTGAGACACCCGACGAAGAAGTAAACCAAGGTCAATAGTACCACAAAGATAACGAAGCAGGCGTTTCGCCGCGGCCCAGTGAGCAGTAGTCTGTTTA